>CM026212.1:2914286-2997267 GCA_014839995.1 Xenentodon cancila | reverse complement strand
AACCAAACCAAACCAAAAAAAACCAAAACAAAACCAAAACAAAACAAAAAACAAAACCAAAACAAAAACAAACCCAAACCCAACCCAACCCAACCCAACCCAAAACCAAACCAAAACCAAACCAAAACCAAAACCAAAACCAAAACCAAACCAAACCAAACCAAAATCAAACCAAAACCAAACCAAAACCAAAACAAACCCAACCCAACCCAACCCAACCCAACCCAACCCAAAACCAAACCAAAACCAAAACCAAAACCAAAACCAAAACCAAAACAAAACCAAAACCAAAACCAAAACCAAAACCAAACCAAATCAAACCAAACCATTTTTTTTTTCTTTTTTTTGGGCTCATCAGTTTACTTTGGACAGGCATCCTTAAAGCAGTCAAGTCAAAGTCCCACATCATCTGAGCCCCACCTTTTTTTTTTTTTTTTTTTTTTTTTTTTTATAATTATCCCCCGTGCATAAGTGAAAGTGAAGGTCATAGTGTCCCACACCAATCCTCTCAACAGCCCATTATTCAACTCCACTAATCCTGAACTCTGTCAAAGAGGACCAACAAACACAAACAGCAAAGTGCAAAGAGAAAGGAGCGGAGGGTAGTGGTGGATGTTGTGTTATTTATGATGATTCAGTGATGTGTGTGTGTGTGTGTGTGTGTGTAGTGTAGTGTGGGTGAGTGCATGTTGTTGTGTTGGGTGTAACACCCCAAGATGATCAGGAGCTGAGAGATTCAGAGTTAAAGAACCACAGTTGGCAGTGATGTTGACCTTCCACACCAGCTGGACAGCTGCTCATGATACAATCGCATTACCACCGCTGGTGCCGGTGTGTTGGGTCAGTGCAGTGCAGCAGCCCTCCCCAGGTGTACGTAATCCCCCCCCTCAGTTACCATATACCGGTCCAGCCCCAGCAGGTCACAGGACGCCCGGCCGAGGGCCGCCTACGTTGTCCATGACGGCAGAGCGGGAAAGCAGCTCAGGAGCCACAGGCCAGCAGCCACGAGAGCGAGTAATGGGTGGAGTCGGGGGACCCCCCCACCCCAATCATCCTCCCCGCCACTCGGTCCGGGAAGAGGGGCGGGTCCCACCCCACCCCGACGGCAGGAAGCCGAGCGGAGGAGACAGACCCGCAGGACGGAGTCCAGGGCCGCCCCGCGCCGGCCCCCCAGCAGCCCGGGCCACCGCCCCTCCCGGAGGGAGAGCCCAGAGAGGCCAGGCCGGCAGAAGCCCCCCAGGCCGTCCGCCACAGCGCCCCCCCCAGCCCCCCGCCCCCCAAATCAGCCCCGATGAGCCCCTAGGCCGAGCCCCAGCGGCCCTCCTCCCACCAGATCTGGGCTCTGCCCGGCGGGCGAGACAGGGGAGCGCTGGTTTACCCATGGCAGCCCCAGGTGTCTTTTCTACCCCCTCCCAGGCCAGCTAGCGCCAGATCCTTGGACCTCCTCCGTACCCGTGTGTGAACGTGATTTAGGTTTAGGCTGTGTTCCGGGTTCCAGATCGGACACAGTGAGTGTGTGCTACCAAACCTGTGCATGTAAACTAAGTGCAGATAAGGTGTGCTAAGGTGCATTAAAAGAAGGGGTGCATTAAAAGGAGGGCACGAGTTGGGGGAGGTATGGAGAGGCGGCAGCGCACTCCTGCCCTGCCGCCTCTCGACCGTAGGGGATGGTATGGAGAGGTGACAGTGCACTCCTGCCCCGCCACCTCTCGTCCCTTATGTGCCCCCAACCAAGCTCGGCACCTCCGGTCCTGTGTCTGGATGTAGTGAGGTGACAAGTGCCCCTGTGTGGTTGTGCTCTTGTCTAGTGATGTGTATTTAAAAAAGGATTGGCAGGAGCTTAGCCTGGGAAGGGGAGGGGGCAGTTGTTGGTACTCCTCCCCCCCGTCCCACCAGCAAGACAAGGGCAGAGCCCCATGCAGCCACAGGGGTCGCAGCCCAGGGATCCACAGGATAGCTCGAGGGGTAGCAGTCCAGGCAGGGAGCCGTGACGACCACCAGGACACCCCCGCCGGTCCCAGCTCCCCGGGGCCCCCCCCCCAAAAGAGCGACAGCAACCCGAGGGGCCTGGAGGCCACCACAGCCCGGCCCCAGAGCCAATCCCAGGCCAGCCCCCCCCCCCCCCCCCCCCCCCCCCCCCTCGACTCCCCACCCCCCGGGCAGGCGGGCACCCCCCACCCCCCGACCGACGGCAGCAGAGGAAGGGAGCGGAGGCGGTCCCAGCCTCCCCCCAGACCAACGCTCCGGGGCCAGGTGGCCTGCAGCGGTGCACCGCCAGTACCCCTGCACCTCCCAGCACTCCCCCAACCCCCAGTCCGGGAACGCAGGGGACCACTACTGACGGCAACCCGTACCCTCAGTAGCTGAGCAGGCACATGGCACCTTTGGGTTAGGGAGGTCATCTAAAGTGATTCCATTACCTGCGGTGATAGACCAGAGGTTTATAGTACATCAATTTCTCAATTAGAATAGATCGTAAAGCTGTTCTGTAAAATATATATAATGGAATGTATAATGGAATGTGCAGAGATCCAGGCCCAGTATTTCATTTTATTTTAAAATGAGCTAGAAAAGGTTTCCAAGTATCAGTAAAAGCTGCTAATTTGCTTTTATTAGTAAATGTTATTTTTTCTAGTGATATGTATTCTATTATGAGGTTTATCCAGTGACTGATGTGTAAACAGGTTTTAGATTTCCAGTTAAGGAGAATTACTTTCTTGGCAATAGTTAGAGAGATTAGAACTGGATTTCTATATTTAATTGGGAAATTGTCAAGTTCTTGAAAGTTACCCAGTAAACATAATGGCGGAGATAAAGGGACTCTGCAACTTAAAATAGTTGATAGTTTTTCTGTCACTGTTGACCAGAAGCCATAGACAGGAAGGCAGGACCATGTGGCATGATAATAATCATCTGTGTTACCCAGGGTGCACTGGGGGCAGATATCTGTGTTGACTAGACCCATTTTAAACATTGTCCGCTGTGTGATGTGAGTCCTGTGTATTACTTTATACTGAATAAGTCGTAGATTTGTGTTTTTTGTCATAGAGAATATATTATTACAGATGTCTGTCCAAAGGTCGGGGTTGAGAGTGGTTGTTAGGTCGTTATTCCATTTGGTTATTGGGAGGGCTAGTTCCGTGTCGTTACTGGATATAAGTTTGTAGATTCTAGAAACCAGTTTTTGGACCTTTGTGATTTTTCTTACTTCTTCAATAAATAGTGACGGTTCTATTAAGTCACAGTTGATCTCTACTTTTGATTTGATTGCAGATTTTAGTTGTTGATAATGTAGAAACTGTTGTTTTTCAATACCAAATCTCTGAGCTAACGAATCAAATGATATAAAGTGGCCGTCAGTGAAGAGATGATGGAGATGAGTGATACCTTTCTGTTGCCATGATGGGAAATAAATAGGTTTCTTGGATATCAGAAAGTCAGGGATTGTGCCAGATTGGAGTTAATTGACAAGGTGTTAAGGAAGACTTTGTAATCTTTATTGTCTTCCACCAGGCTTTCAGAGTTGAGTTGATTGTGGGGTTTTCAAAAAGAGGCATCTTCTTTATCGATGTTGGAAGAAATGGTAAGTCAGAAATAGGGATATCCTTGCATTGGTTTTGCTCCAAGTTTTTCCATGAGCTGTGGTTTTCTGTTTGGATCCATTTGATTAAATACTGCATTTGAGTCGATAGGTAATAATATTGAAAATTCGGGGCTTCTAGGCCTCCTTTTGATCTCTGTTTTTGTAGTGTCGCTAAACTAATCCTGGGCTTCTGATTTTTCCAATAAAACTTTGTTACCAATGAGTTAATTGAGCTGAACCATTTATCAGTGGGGGTAACTGGGAGTACTGAGAATAAGTAATTCATTTGTGGTAATATCTTCATTTTAACTGAGGCTATTCGACCCATTAGTGAAAGTGGAAGGTTTGTCCATCGTTTTAAATCTTGTGTTATTTTATGGAGTAGAGGGATGTAATTTAGATTGAATAATTCTGATAGTCTGGAAGAAACATTAACACCCAGGTATTTAATGTTGCCAGTTCTGAATGGCAAAGAGTTATTTTGAGTTGCAGAGTCCCATACACTGTCTGAAAGTGGTAGTATAATTGATTTTTGCCAATTTATGGTATAATTTGAGATTTTTGAAAAATTATTAATGGTATTCAAAGTCTCTTGTATAGATTTATTTGGATCCTCTAGATATAGTAATACATCATCAGCATAAAGGCTTATTTTGTGTTGTGATATCGTGTCTCGAATCCCTTTAATTTGACGGTTTTGTCGTATTGCTGCTGCAAGGGGTTCAATAAAAATAGCAAAAAGTGACGGAGAGAGTGAGCATCCTTGTCTGGTTCCTCTCTGAAGTGTAAATCTTTGTGATGAGATTCCGTTTGTGATGACGGTGGCCAGAGGGGATGTGTACAGCGTTTTAATCCAGTGGATGAATGAGCTTCCAAATCCAAATTTGTGAAGAGTACTAAATAAAAAAGTCCAATTCACTTTGTCAAATGCCTTTTCTGCATCTAGGGACACAATTATTGATTTTGTTTGTCTTTTTTGAGCAATATGGATTAAATTAAAAAGCCTCCTGGTGCTATCTGATATATTTCTATTTTTAATGAAACCAGTTTGATCTGGGTGGATTAGCGCTGGGGTTACTATTTCTATTCTTGTGGCTAGGGCTTTAGTAATTATTTTTAAGTCTGTATTTATTAACGAAAGGGGGCGATAACTAGATGGGAGAGTTGGGTCTTTGTCGGGTTTTAGGATGACTGTCATAGCTGCAGTATTCATTTGTGGAGGAATTACTGAGGTGGCATGGATTTCAGCAACGACTTTATAATAGAGTGGTGATAACATTTCCCAAAAATGTTTATAAAATTCTGGGGGAAATCCATCCGGTCCTGGAGATTTGTTATTAGGCATTCCCTCCAGGGCTTTATAGAGTTCCTCAGGAGTTAGTAGGTTGTCTAACATATTTGCTTGTTCCTTTGATAATTTGGGGAGCTCTAAGTTTTGGAAAAAGTCATCTATATCTGATTGTTTGGGGTGCCGGTCTTGTCTGTATAGGTGGCTGTAGAAGTCCTTAAATACATCATTTATTTCCTGTGGGTTCTGAGTTACCTCTCCTAAAAAATTGGTGATGGAAGAGATAGTTGACTTTTCTTTTTTACGCTGCAGCTGGTTTGCTAAGAATTTTCCAATTTTATTACTGTATTCATAATTTTCATATTTAAGTTGTTGTATAAGGAATTGTGTTTTATTGTATATAATGCTTTCATATTGTAGTTTTAAGTTATCAAGTTTGTTTTTAGTTTCTTTGCACGGCTTTTTGGAATAATCTTCACTTAATTGTTTGATATTTTGTTCTAGATCCGTTTCTATTCTCTGTTGTTGTTTTTTCCGATTTGTTGCATATGCTATTATTTTCCCTCTAATGTATGCTTTTCCTGTTTCCCATAACAATGATGGTGAGGTATTTGGGAGGTCATTCATCTCCAGAAAAAACAACCACTCCTTTTTTATGAAGTCGCCAAATTCTGTATCCTGCAGAAGTGATGTGTTGAAGTACCATCTTTTGCTGAGTTTAGATTGCATCTGAAGTGTGAGCGTTAGGGAGATGGGGGCGTGGTCGCTGATTAAAATTGGGTGGATTGAAGTTTCAGTTACATATTGAGAGAGAGAGTTGCTGATGAGGAAGAAATCAATTCTAGAGAAAGACTGATGGACAGAGGAGTAATAAGTGTATTCTCTCGCTGAAGGATTTCTTATTCGCCAACTATCGCCAAGTCCGTAGTGTTTCATGTATTTTTTGATGGTTTCAGTTGTTTGACAATTTCTATAAGATTGTGGATTTGAGCGGTCTAGTTTTGAATTAATAATGGCGTTAAAGTCTCCTGCAATAATTAGATTTGTTGAATCTTCTATTGATAAAAATAAGTTATGAAAGAAGGAAGGCTCGTCATTATTTGGTCCATAAATATTGACCAAGGTGAAGACATTTTGGTTGATGGAGAGATTGATTATAATAAATCTTCCATCTGGATCTGTTACTGTTGATTGATGCATAAAAGGTATATTTTTATTGATGAGTATTGCTACTCCTCTCTGTCTACTATAAACCAAACCAAACCAAAACCAAACCAAACCAAACTAAAACCAAACCAAACCAAAATCAAACTAAACCAAAACCAAACCAAACCAAACCAAACCAAAATCAAACCAAACTAAATCAAACCAAACCAAACCAAACCAAACCAAACCAAAATCAAACCAAACCAAACCAAACCAAAACAAAACAAAAAAAAACAAAAAAAAAAAAAAAAAAAAAAAAAAACAAAAAAAAAAAAAACAAAAAAAACCAAAAAAAAACAAAACAAAACAAAAAACAAACCAAAAACAAACCAAAACAAACCAAACCAAACCAAAACCAAAACCAAAACCAAACCAAACCAAACCAAACCCAAAACCAAAACAAACCCAACCCAACCCAACCCAACCCAAACCAAACCAAACCAAACCAAAACCAAACCAAACCAAACCAAACCAAACCAAACCAAACCAAACCAAAACCAAAACCAAACCAAATCAAACCAAACCAAACCAAACCAAAACCAAACCAAACCAAACTAAAACCAAACCAAACCAAAATCAAACTAAACCAAAACCAAACCAAACCAAACCAAACCAAACCAAAATCAAACCAAACCAAACCAAACCAAAACAAAACAAAACAAAACAAAACAAAACAAAACAAAACAAAACAAAACAAAACAAAACAAAACAAAACAAAACAAAACTTCTGTCCTACAAACGTACAAAAGCCTAACTGGAACTGCCTTCATAATCGGTTAGTTATCCCAGGATTGTCTAGGCTGGCTGTTTATTTTTCTGTAAATCTGTCAATAATATTACCAAAAGTATTGTTCATAAAGATATAAGAAACTGCTGCTATTGCTGCACCTATCTACAGTTTTCAGTGTTTGGCTGTTCATCAGACATCATTATCGTTTTACACACAGTTATGATAACTTTACATATAATAAAATAAAACTGTGTGTGTGTTTTCCCCCTCAGAGAACTATTCGTGCTACGTTCAGGATTATCCAGACAAACATAATTACCAGAGTCAGTATCATCCCACTGAGGGCACAAATCTGCAGATTTTGGAGCCGGTGCAACCTGAAAGCTACTATCTGGTGAAAACAGAAGATCCAGGCAGGAACGTCAGCTCTGCTGCAGTGATGCCAAAACCCGATTGGAAACGAGGTGAAAACCTAATTCCGTGAATCATTAATTTTATTTCTTCTCCAGTCTTCCAGAACCTCTGGACCTCACACATGGACCACTTGTCATGTGTGAAGTTTTACCTTGTCTCACTTCTATAACTGTTTTTCTGCCGTTGCAAACTTCCAGACGCACACTCGGAAGTGAAGATTGCTCACGGCGGGGACATTGTGGAGTCACTACCATGGACTGCTCCTCTCCGTGATGTGGAGTCAGAAACGGGAGGGAGTCTGTGCGATGAGGCCTTTTCTTTGCTCCAAAAACACAAGACCTTCAAGGAATATGTAGGACAGAAAACGAATCTGGGTCGAGCTGTGATACCAGCAGCCATCCTCGCCGGTTACACTGGTGAGTGCAGTTGTGGTAAAAGGGACTTCATGTCACATGACTTAACCGGCTTACGGTGCTGGTCTGCTCATGCTTCACCAGGGACCGGTCCCATCCAGCTGTGGCAGTTTCTGCTGGAGCTTCTGACTGACCGCAGCTGCCAGTCGTGTATAGGCTGGACAGGAGACGGCTGGGAGTTCAAGCTCAAAGACCCCGATGAGGTAGACAACGCGTTCGATTACCTTTGTTTCCATGAGTAGATAATGTTTACATCAATGACGTTTTAAATAAATAATTTGGCGAGACGGCTGTACAGCACGGCGTTGGTGAAATGTAGGTTTTTGATTTTCATGGACATTTGTTTCCAGGTGGCTCTGCTGTGGGGAAAGAGAAAGAACAAACCTAAAATGAACTACGAGAAACTGAGCCGGGGCCTGCGGTACTACTACGACAAGAACATCATCCACAAGACCGCTGGGAAGCGCTACGTTTACCGCTTTGTGTGCAACCTGCAAGGCCTGCTGGGATACGAACCTGGGGAGCTGCACGCACTGCTGGACATCAGCGACAAGAGGGACTCATGAGGCGGAGCGGCGGGAAACAAATGCACACGCAAAAACCTGTGTGTGTTGGTGTGTGTGTGTGTGTGCGTTGGTGTGTGTGTGTTGGTGTGTGTGTGTGTGTGTGTTGGTGTGTGTGTGTGTGTGTGTCTGTGTTGGTGTGTGTGTGTTGGTGTGTGTGTGTGTTGGTGTGTGTGTGTGTGTGTGTGTGTGTGTGGTGTGTGTGTGTGTGTGTGTGTGTGTGTTGGTGTGTGTGTGTGTGTGTTGGTGTGTGTGTGTGTGTGTGTGTGTTGTTGTGTGTGTGTGTTGGTGTGGTGTGTGGGTGTGTGTGTGTGTGTTGGTGTTGTGTGTGTGTTGGTGTGTGTGTGGTGTGCTGGTGTGTGTGTGTGTGTGTGTGTTGGTGTGTGTTGGTGTGTGGTGTGTGTTGGTGTGTGTGTGTGTTGTTGGTGTGTGTGTGTGTGTGTGTGTGTGGTTGTGTGTGTGTGTGGTGTTGGTTGTGTGTGTGTGGTGTGGTTGTGTGTGTGTGTGTGGTGTTGTGTGTGTGTGTGTGGTGGTTGGTGTGTGTGGTGTGTGTGTGTTGTTGGTGTGTGTGTTGTGTGTGTGTGTGTGTGTTGTTGTGTGTGTGTGTGGTGTGTGGTGTGTGTGTGTGTGTGTGTGTGGTGTGTGTGTGTTGGTGTTGTGTGTGTGTGTGTGTGGTGTGTGTTGGTGTGTGTGTGTTGTTGGTGTGTGTGTGTGTTGGTGTGTGTGTGTGTGTGTGTGTGTGTGTGTGTGTGTGTGTGTGTGTGTGTGTGTGTCTAATAGCAAAGTCCTTTATTTCATTATTTACTCCTGTATGAAGGTGAACACGCTGTCATTGATCTAATTTGTTATAAACTTACTGGTCCAGTGGATTTGAATTTAGTCTCAAAATATCTGCATTTATAAAAATGTATTTTTTTAAAAGAATTTTGATAAATGCTGCAGACAAAACTGTGTGTTAGAGACTTTTAATCTGTTACGCATGTGAAAGAGGCGACTCGCCGTAAACAAATGTAAATAAATGTAAATACATGTAAACAAATGAAAAGACTGCTCCCCTTCTCATAGAGGTCACGTCTGTGTCGGTGAGCCCAGGTGAGACTCTGTCTTAAGTGCTTCTGGTTACGTTTGAATGTAAAACGTTTACAATTATCAGACGGAAACCACTAAAAGAGAAACCGCCGTCTCAACGTGAGAACACATCTGAGCTTCTTTCCTTGACCCGTGGAGTCCCTCACAGGTCGGTCAACTGGGCCAAGAATTGACCAATTGGGCCAAGACTACATTCCTGTGGAATATGGACCAGGTAGGGCTCTGAGATCCGGAGGATGGTCAGGATGAGCTGAGGAGGCAGCTGGTGGAGCCCTGCGGTCACCTTTCTCTCATGTCGATGTCTTTGTAAAGCACTTTGAGTTGCCTTCTGTATGAAATGTGCTATGAAAATAAAAATGGCCTTGCCGTATGTTGTGTTTGTCGAACATTTAAATGGTAAATCACTCGTGGGTTAGTCTCGTATAAAATTACATGAACTTTTATTGGCTTCGTTTTCAGTTTGGGTCAGGGCCTCCGTGATAAACATCTGCTTTTTTTATGTTTGGTAGACAACTGTGGAGTTTTCAAACAATCTGTTATATTAAATGATTATATTAGGCTGTACAAAAACAAAAAGAAAGAAAAAAGATGCCACTCATATATGATACCACAGTTTAGTGGAATTATGCTGATAATTAACAGAAATGCTAAATATACCTCATCAACCCATTTCCTAAAGAACTGTAAATAGTAACTAAAAACAGTTCCCTTGAAACCAGAACTAAATGCAGTCCCACGACCAACACTTGTGGGGAGTGTTAAAGCGACAGTGATCCGGATCCGTCGGTGCATAAAGGATCGCTTTACTCTGTTTATTCCAGCATCAGTCAACTAGGACGTGCATGGACATGAGAACATGTCTGTTAAGAAACGCTTGAATTCTGATGTGATTTCATCCGCCACAGAAACGCGGCGCTGAAAAGGACAAGGATTACTTCCACTATTTATGCTCCCGAGAGCCTCTAATGGAAGAACCTGCGAGGGGTCGTTTCAGTCCGTCTTCATTATGTCACATTTCTGTTTCAGGCACAGTTTGGTACCGCGGGTTTGATTTTTCAGGTACCACTTATTCTGTTTGACTCTGACCTGCTGATCCTCTACCTCAGCTGTAAATGCCATCAACAGGAACAACACAGTCTCAGAAACGTTTATTAGTTTATTCTAAAACCAGCTCGGTAAACATAGCTCGCTGGACCATAAGGAGCCATCGAAATCCACCCTGCTGCCGCAGGAATCAGAAGGCAATAAATCAATCAAGCAGCCCTGTGCTTTTGCAGGGAGGCTAGATGGGACTGTTGATTTGTCAGCAGGAGTCGGCCAGATGCAGCTGACTTCACAGATGCAGTGGAGTGAAAAGCAGCGCGAGCTGGCTGAGCAGGAGTCTCTGCATCCATTAGGTTCCAGCAGCTCAGCCGCCACCAGCTGATCTCCGCTGAAACCCTCCTGACAGGGCTTCTGCCAGGCCTCATGATCCCGCTGGCTCACGCTTCACAGGATCAGTCATCTCACGCGGCTGGTTTCACACCAAACAGGCCGTATGAGGCGTCTTCTCTATGGAAACCGGGGACCAGCTTGTCGTTTCTGTTGATGGGTCCTGAGCCTGAAAAGCTGAATGAAAGACTGTTTTCTTTGTCACGTACATGATCCCATAAATCCGTCCAGACTCAGGAAAAGTGTGATTGACTGGTCACATCACTAAAAACCGTACAGGCGGGGGGTCCGTGTGGTCCTAATAACACCTCAGCACCCCCCACAGTGCACATGTGCACCGAAGAAATAAACATGCACTTTAACAGAGGTGACGTCTTATGACTTATTCATCTCATTTATATTCAGTGCATCTGTTGCTTCAACACAAATCCAGTCACCACATGTAACAATTCATGCTCATTTCATTAGTTATAACAGATAATTATGAGGTCTTACTTTAAAAAAACATGTGATTTTATTTCATGCATTTATAAGTAATATTCACTGTAATGTAATCTGAATTTTATTGAAATGTAAAGTTTCGTCCTTGTATAACAACCCACCTCTGACAAACCTATTCAATTTTATTTATACAGCGTCTATTAAAACACAAGTTGTCTCCAGGATCTTTGCAGAGACCAGAACATGATTCCGGAGCAATTATACATAAACAGCAGGTAAAAACTCCCCGTTAAGAGGGAAGAAACCTGGATCAGGACCTGGATCATAAGGGGGAAGAAACCTGGACCAGGATCTGGATCATAAGGGGGAACAAACCTGGATCAGGACCTGGATCAAAAGGGGGAAGAAACCTGGATCAGGACCTGGATCATAAGGGGGAAGAAACCTGGACCAGGACCTGGATCATAAGGGGGGACCCTCCTGCTGAAGACCAGCAGGTAGAACAGGAAGTAAAGAGAAGAGACACAGACACACCGTCACAGGTACCAAAGACCAGGTCCATCAGTATAATTATCCATCAGCAGCAGAAAAACTAATTTATAATATTTTTAACACAATAAACACGATACAGATACTACAGCAGTATCTGTGGAGCCTTGCATTGCTTTACGTCTTGGTAGTGATGACTTCACTGAGGAAGTAAATAATTAATACATTAAATAAATAAGGAATCATGGCATCATTCAAGCTTCAGCAAGCTCTGACATGTCAACAGTTACTGAAATCATGATTTCTATCTGGGTTGTTTCATGTTGAGCTGGCAGATAGATAGATAGATAGATAGATAGATAGATAGATAGATAGATAGATAGATAGATAGATAGATAGATAGATAGATAGATAGATAGATAGATAGATAGATAGATAGATAGATAGATAGATAGATAGATAGATAGATAGATAGATAGATAGATAGATAGATAGATAGATAGATAGATAGATAGATAGATAGATAGATAGATAGATAGATAGATAGATAGACAGACAGACTTTTTCTGAGTTGGGGATGATAGAAAGGACTGAAATTAAATATCACATACTTCAGCTTGATTCAAGGTGCAGAAAAACTGAAAACAAAGAAAAAGTATGTTTCCTCATCTATATGGATCATTAACTATCCATATATTATTCATATAAACATAGAAGTCTTAGTTCTGCTGCTGGTGGATAATTTTACTATTGTATCCTGTCTTGTACCTTTGACGGTGTGTCTATGTCTCTATTCTTTCTTTACTTCCTGCTCTACCCGGCTGGTCTTCGCCAGGAGGGTCCCCCCTCATGATCCAGGTCCTGATCCAGGTTTTTCCTGCCACTGTTTGGTTTAAGGTTTTTCTTCCACTAGAGGAGTTTTTACCTGCCGTTGTTTATGTAATAATTGCTTGGGGGTCATGTTCTGGTCTCTGGAAACATCCTGGAGACAACTTGTGTTGTAATAGACGCTATATAAATAAAATTCAATTGAACTGAATTGGGAAGGCTGTCCACAAGGTTTAGGAGTGTTTATGGGAATATTTGACCATTATTCCAGAAGTACATGTGTGAGGTCACACTGATGTTGGACCAGAAGGTCTGGGTCTCAGTCTCCAAAGGTGTTCGGTCGGGTTGAGGTCAGGACTCTGTGCAGGCCAGTCAGGTTCATCCACACCAGACTCTGTCATCCAGGTCTTCATGGACCTGCTTTTTCTTCTGGTGCACAGTCATGTTGGAAGAGGAAGGGTCCAGCTCCAAACTGTTCCCACAAAGTTGGGAGGTGGAATTGTCCAAAAGTTCTTGGTCTGCTGAAGCATTCAGAATTCCTTTCACTGGGACTAAGGGTCCAAGTCCAGCTCCTGAAGAACAACCCCACACCATCATCCCCCCTCCACCAAACTTTACACAGTTCTGGAGCTGATCTGAAGGCCTCATGAAGGTTGGAGGTCTGTTGGATCGACTCTGCAGAAAGTTGGAGACCTCTTGGCACTATGGTCCTCAGGATCCGCTGACCCGCTCCGTCAGTTTACATGTTCTACAACTTCATGGCTGAGTTACTGTCGTTCCCAAACACTCCCATGTTCTTATAACACAGCTGACAGTTGACTGGAGGAAATTTCACAACTGGATATGTTGCACAGGTGGCTCCTATCACCGTCCACGCTGGACTTCACTGAGCTCCTGAGAGCGACTCATTCTTTCACAAATAGTTGTAACAACAGTCTGCATGTCGAGGTGCTTGATTTTATACACCTGTGGCCACGGAAGTGATGGGAACACCTGATTCCCAATATTTGGATGGCTGAGCGAATACTTTTTGCAATGTTGTGTATCTTGTCTTTTGTACCTTTGACAAGGTTCCCCCCTTATGATCCAGGTCCTGATCCAGGTTTCTTCCCTCTTAAAGGGGAGATGTTGACCTTGTAATAGACGCTATATAAATAAAATAAAATGTAACTGAATTAACGACTGATAATTACTTTTATAAATGATGCCATCTAGTGGTGGAATGAGGCAACTATATTTTGTACATTGTAAAAATCTAAATAAATAGAGAATGCAGTTATTTACGAATTGTTTTTTTTTTCAGATTAAACATATGCAACATAGCAGATGTTGAAACGGAGACATTTTGCAAGTTTATAGACGATATTAGTTCTGTTGGAGTTTGATCGCAGCAGCACATCTCATCCAGACCGGCCAGTGTGACTCGGCCGTGTCTGGAACTGCATCATCCTCCTGACAGATGCTTTTGAATTTAGAAACACGCTTCTAAGGAAAACCTTTTCTACTCAGGAAACCCAAAGGTTCAGACGGGGAAGCTGGTGTGGCCGAAGGAGCAAATCCCAACGAGGAATGAAGAGTCAAATTCTGCAAACTTCCATCCTCTGAACGTCTTCCAGGAGTCGGGAAATCCAAAGCACTCATCCTCAGTCAGTGTTTTAAATTCATTTTGGTTTTCCACATTATTTTCCTCATGATGGGAGTTTTCCATTTTATTTTGATAAACTCATTCAGAAAGTTTTAGCTGCTTTTCCATTCATTAACTCATTTTAATTGATTTATTTTAGGTGTTGTTTATAAAGTCAGATTGTCCAGATGTTAAATAATGTGTGTAACAGCTGGTATTGCTTTTAAAAAATATATAATCTTAACCAGGGTTTGGAGTGGGGAGAAAAATAAAAATACATAAAGAAAATAAACCTTAAATATTTTCAAATTTCCCTGGACCACAAATCTGACTGGTAATTCATAAAAAGTAGAAAAACGTCAAAATACTGTTTGCTTTTGCAGCTTGTTTGTCTTCAGGTGGATCAAACTAGTCAAGTACTATTTAAACTCTTCCTTTCTTTCCTGAAGGACAGCTCAGTGTTTACGGTGATAAAAAGGCATTTAAACTCCTTTCAGTACTTTGGAGAATATCAACCAACTCTTATCACGCAGGAGTCATTTTAAAAAGCTGTTTGTTAACGTCACAAGTGATTCTTAAACGTGTCATCGTGTAATTACTGATGAACCCGAACGAGCTCCACCACAGTAAAACCACGTCACTATAAAGACTCACGCCAGAAAATAAAACACAAAACTGCTTTAATGTTTGAATGACATCGGTTTAGATTTAGTGGGGAGTTGAAACACGTCAGAAGACCGATGAGGCCTTTTTCACGGTAGCAGCAGCCGACTGGTGGGACACGCGCGCGTCACCGTGGCTTCAGCTGTTCCCACTGCTCCGGCGTCAGCGTCTTCTGCTCGAAGGCGTGGATGTCCTTCAGCTCCTCGGCGAGACAGGAATTCACCATCCTGCCGACACACAGCACACAGGAGCATTGCAGCATCTCCGGTCTTGTGGGCGGGTCCCTCCGCGGCACGTTTACCTGTGTCTCTGCAGAAGAGCTTTACTCTCGAACTGGGACGACACCACCAGGACCTTGAAGCTGGCCGCACACCTGTTGGACGACGTGTCCTCCACCTCCTGAAAACACACCACAGATGGTGACGTCCTCCAGGTGACTGGACTCCAGACAACCGGGTCTCAGAGCCGGTCTGACGGGGCTCGTGTGACGGGTTGACGGAGGTTTTGTTTTGGTTTTTACGAGCCGAGGTGAGTTTAGGAGCAGAAAAGGGAGCACACCGACTCTGCAGACATCAATGAGACAGACAGCGTGAAACAGAAATAAACCGGACACCTACCACGTGCACGGCTGCAAGATCTTTAATAAGTTTGTCTCGGATCCGATCGGCTGTTTCCGCCATTTCTTACGGAACTGGTTATACTGTGTTGGCAGTGACTGTTTTCTTACAGCAAATGAATGACCTCTGACACTAAACAGGTTACTAGTTATATGTCGCTTAAAGCACGACTAAAATATGAATTATTAAGTTTATTCCGAACCCGGCCTTGTTTCCTCTGCAGCTCCGCTCCCTGCTTTACGTGCCGATATACGTAATGACGTAATAAAACTCTCCAATTGAATTACGGCTCTGACGACTCGCAGCAAATCAGATACAAGTGACGCGCAGCTTGGGGCGTAGCACAGTTTTTAAAGCAGCGAATCACAACATTAGGACTACCCCGAGAAAGCCTAACTGAATTATATTAATACATACTGTGATAATAAAAAAAGTTATGTTTTTCCTAGCGGTTATACATTATGAAATGATATTTAATTCGCTGTTTATGTGATTAACTCCTTGTAAGACAGCCTAAACAAGTGTGTTGCGCTCGTTCGTAGCTTTTTCGTCAGGCAGTTGCATGGACGGAGAGGGCAGCGTGGAGTGTCAACACCGACGCGAGACTCCGCTGTTTTCATATAAAACGCGCTTTTATAAAGCTGGAACGGTGTATTTGTGCTGGATATATTACGGTCGCGGTGCGTCGCGTGCCGCGTCGGCGCGTGCGCGGCGCCACAATGGTCGTGGAGGTGGAAAGCTTCTTCGGGGTGTACATGTTGGTCTGCGTTAACCCCAAATTTAAAGGACGGGTCTACATCGGCTTCACCGTGAACCCCGAGCGGCGGATCGGGCAGCACAACGCCGGACGACACAGAGGGGGGGCCAAGAGGACCAGCGGGAAAGGACCATGGTAGGACCCGACACCCGTCCAGATCCAGGTCCAGATCCAGATCCAGGTCACTGACGCCCTTTGGGGTCACGTTTGAAGTATGCATGTGTTCTCTGTCGCAGGGAGATGGTCCTCATCGTTCATGGCTTTCCCTCGGACATCGCAGCCCTGAGGGTGAGTATCAGCCCGAGTCCAGTGATTGACAGCTGTCCGTCAGAGAGGCAACTCCGCCTGCTGCAGGACAGTCGCCCCACACGCATCATAACTTTAAACCTGCTTATCCAATGTACATTTACATCTGCGTTTCTTTCTGGTGTTTCTGGGTCAGTTCGAGTGGGCATGGCAGCACCCCCATTCTTCCAGGCGGCTTTCCCACGTGTCCCGGCGATCAAGGAAGGAGTCCAGCCTGCAGTTTCACTGGCGTGTGGTCTCCAACATGCTTCAAGTGGCGCCCTGGAGCAGGCTGCCGCTGACGACCCGCTGGCTCAAACAGGAGTACAGGATGGACTTTGAGCCCGGTCTGCAGCCGCCGCTGCACATCCCCATCGCCTTCGGCAGCGTGAGGGCCAAGAAGACCTTACCGCTGCCGTGCGCACGGGAGGAAAGGGCCACGTCCACGTGTTTCATCTGCAGAGGGCTGGTGAAGGTAGTTGTCGAAGGGCGCGTGTGCTGCCTTTATTCGTCTGCTTCTGCTTTTGTAGGAACTCAGCAAACGAGATGTTCAAGTGTCTGAGACCTTAAATGCATTTTCAGGGTCATTTTAATTGCTTCTCAGATGATCAAATTGAGAGTGATTCCAGGAATGAAGAGCCTCTCTTTTTTCCAGCGAGGGAGAGGCCGCCACACGCCGTCGCAATGCTTCCACCAGAACATGTTCCTCTGCCAGTGCAGCAACGTAACGGTCCCCCACATCTGCAGGGTCCAGTGCACGTGTTACTGACACCTGGTTGGCGGAGGACATCTGACAAATGTTTCATGGGAGAAAACCCACGTACTCATCTCCGCTGCCCATCCCGCAGATGCACGTTCCTGGCAAATGTGGCACATTTAAAAGGGAAATAAACAGGCTTTCCAACGGTATCAGATTTATTGCCAAGAAGCACGGTTACAACAAAGAAATAATCTACCAAACGCAAACTTCTTTACTTTTTGTGTTAACATTGTTGGGGATTTTCAAACAGATTCGCTCACATTTCTGATTTTTTTTCTTTTTTCTTTTAAGCCTTTTAAAACGTCATCAACACTTGTTCTCTTTACCTCCCATAATCAACTCCTGTTCCCTTTCATTTCTGGCAGTAACGGTGAGATTTCACATCTTTAATTATGGCTGATATCTCGCTGAGATGTGTGAAAGTCCTGGAAGAACAAGCCTTTCGGAATACCAGAAGTCTGGAATTTCACTTCGAGAAACACTTGACACCAATCAAATCCTGATTAGCTGTTTTTGTTTTCTCCTCCGGAGGTGTCGGAGAAGCTGAGCTGTTTCCATCCGTCCTGTGGGATGAGCAGTCATTTAATCTGCCTTGCCAAATCTTTCTTGGAATTGGAGCCGTTGCACCTCCTGCCGGTGGAGGGCGAGTGTCCCTCCTGCCGCCGCTCTGTTCTGTGGGGGAGCCTCATTCGCCACAAACACGGCTGCCTCGGGGACCTTGAGGAGGACACGCTGGCGTCATCCCAGGTCAGGGTCTCTGAAAATCTTCTTCCAGGGGGACTGTTAGGAAAACCTCCTTATTTGATACAGCTGAGTAACGTTCCTGGTTTCTAACGTGATCTGATCCTTCACAGAACCACTGGGCAGATGAGCTGCAGCTGTAAAGAGAAGAACCTCAGTTTTTATTCGACAACGCAGCGTCGTCGTCGCGGCCCTTTTTTAAATTGTGTGCATCCTGTATATTTTAAATGTGGTAACAAATAGTCGTTTACATTTTTTATTGATTTTGTTCTTTAAAGCTGAAAAAAAAAATCATGAATTAGAAACTACTTTTCTGTTTTTCCAGGAAAAAAAAAAAAGTCAAATTTGAAAATGAAGTTGTAAATGTTTTTATATCTTCTCTTTGTTTTGTTTTTTTAGACAACTAAAAATCATGATAGCAGTTCTTCTGTATTAACTGTATGACAAACGTGATGTCACACGTGTATAAAGTTGTATCTTCTAATAAACGGAATAAAACGGAGCCAGAGATGTGCTCTGCTTTTCTGGTCCTGAAGCAGCTGTGGTCCTGCAGCTGGAGGGCGTTTCTTTCCACACTGACATGAGGTCAAAGAAACGCGCTGATAAAAGTAATGAAAGATATCTGCGAATAAACATATTCAACATAGTCTCCTTTGTCCAACTCCTGCAGATCCATCTTTGGACAAGTGTTGAAGGAATAGTTGAAAATGGTATTTTCTATACGTGGAAAAACTTTCATATTGTGCTGGAAAAGAGTTTTACAGGTGGTGATAATTGTCAGGAACCCTCCAGGAAAAAAAAAGCAAAGCTGGTACGTGTCGTACCAGCACTGATGACCCCGACCTGGACTTGGACTCGTATTAACTGCGTGGCTTTTCTTTGAAGACTGGACTTTGACTCAGACTCCAGGTCTCAGACTTGAAGTTTGATGACCCCACTCCCCCTCAATGTGTGAACTAGAGATCATCAGATGTGTTATAAATGAAAAAAGATGTTTTCCTCCGCTTGCATGTAGTCGAGTCCGTACAAAGGGACAAAAAACCACCTCAAAGCACTCGCATATGTGAATTTTTATTACCAAAACGTATGAGTAATAGATGTTACACGTTAATATAGAATATGACAGTTACTCTCCCAACATTTCACAGGTTTAGGCTGCATCATTAAAAAACATTTGAACTCTCAGAAAAGATCAACAGCTGCAGTTGGAATAAATAAAACCCGCCCCTGTAGTTTTCTTATTTAGTTGCATCCCAGAGGTGTGGTAGAACCGTACTCTTTACCGCAGCTCCGTTGTCATAAATCCAGCCTCTGCCAGCCTCTGGCGCTGTGTTCAGTTGTCGGTATGTGGACATCACCACCTACTCGCTATGTCGTGCGCTGGATAGTTCGTTTGCAGATCTGATCAAATATGTAGTGCACCCGGTGTTTCCCACAGGACATCACAGCAACGCCACGACTCGACAGCACGTTTACATCAATCAGTTAAAGGTTAAAATGATCAAAGAAGGCTCTATAAAACCACATGTGACCTTGCAGAAGGGGCTGGTTCGTGACTCTCCCCAGAGGAACCGCCTGGAACAATTCGGAGGACTTCTGGATGATCCAGCAGAAGGATTCAACTCTGATCTGGAGCGAGCGGCACCAACCACGAGCCCCTCATTTTGTGCCGTTTTCTTCTGGTCACTCCGTGACTGGGAATTCTGTGTCACAGCAGGAAATAAGTACTTTGCCAATGAAGCGGAATATCTTTCCCAACATTGGATTACAGATTGCACCGTCTGCAGTAGACGTAGGGTCCATCTTGGAGTCAGAATGACATCCTGAGCTAGTTGATTACAAATAAAGTCACTTTTACATCGGGACTGCCGTGTACTACTAACCTGGAGATAATTATCAGGTGCTGGGCATTGCATATTTGCCAAATGTGGGTCCAGTTGGAAAGATTTTTGTGCTCAGATAACTTTCCTTTAAGATCATATCTTCATCCTCTGAACTAACTGGCCATCGTACAAAGAGAAGACACATAACAGCTCTAAGATGCCTCCACTGGATGGGAGGAAGCACTGCGGTTAGTCTACAGGAACGGCAGATATGATCCCTAATCCGATTGCTTATCTTATTGCTAAATCTTCTGCCAAGAACGGAAGGCTGTCCTAGATATTAATGCAAGATATTTTGCAAGAGTGCATGTATTAGTTCCTCTCCCCTCATTTCCTCTCTCTTTTGTCTTTTCCTTCTCTTTTTGTCCCTCAGGTCAATCCTCAGTTATTAACTAGAAGTATCTCATTAGTATAACTGTGCTCCATTGTTCTTGTAGTTTGTTGGTCTGACCCTCTTTTTCTCTTCCTACATGTCTGCAGACCAGAACCTCAGGAGCTGCATCCTGACCTGCAGTCCCACCTCTGACCATCCAAGTGTTTACCTCCACCTGTCTGTGTAGATGTCTGTTGGAGACCTGCTGACATCCTGACCTGGAGTCCCACCTCTGACCACCTCAGTTCTGCTGTCTACACCTGTTTAGATACTGGTCTCTGTAGTCCACCAACTAACCATGAATCAGTCATATAAACATGGAAGTCTTAATTGATACTGACTACTAATATATTTTGTCCTATATAATATTGACAGTATATTTGCGCCTCTCCGTCCAATCTCCTACTTCTTTTCTATTTGTTTGGGGCGTCATGCTCCGGGTCTCTGAAAAGCACCGAAGGACAATTTGCATTGTGTTAGATGCCATAAATACTATTGAATTAAACTGAACTGAACAAGTATTTTAAATCTAAGTGTTTGATTTATAGCAAAAGCAAAACAAAAAGTTCAAATGTCGTTAAAAAAACAGAACTGGCAGTAATTAATTTTGGTGCATCAGCACTCTTACATTTTACAAAAGATTTGATTGATTGTTAATATAATAATACTAAATAATGCAGCTTTAACTCTGTAGTGTTTGTTTGCGGCTGGACTTCAGTCTCGTGTCCCCGTCTGGTTGATCTCTCCACTGTTGGCCTGGGAGTTTTGTATCGTGATCACTGGCTGTGGCGGCGAACAAAAACAGAAAAAAGCCACAGAATAGTTAACACTTAGGCAATATCAACTTCAGTAAAAGTTACAGAATCGACCAACATCATCAGCTCACCATTCTGGGAGCTGGTCCACAACAGTTGACCACCTTGCTGCAGTAGGCAGCGAGTGTTGCAGAGATGGCCAGCAGAGCAACCTGGATGACTATTCCCCCAGCGAAGAAGTGCGTGTGGATGTTCTGTACGTGAAACCAGTCAGCAAATATTATCAGTTCCTCTTTCAGCTGCTTCAAAATGTTCCTCCTAACGTCACACGTCATTATTCCAGTTCTCCTCATGTAGAGGATATGTCCTTACTTACTTCAATCTGATGGCACATTTCACTATAATTGGTTGTGGAGTTGTCATTATAGTCGCTCCAGCAGAAGTAGAAGTCTTCCATTTTAAGTAAAGTGCACACTATGTTGAAGATGGAGGCCCCGCAGGCAACAACCTGCATTCCCAAACAGGCCCTGAGCTGAAACAAGGATGAGTTTCCCTTGAAAATGACCAAAAAACCAAATACAAAACAACTTTGTTTGACGACGTTCATGCTCTACACAAAAGTGGACTGCTGACATGGAGACTTTCACTTCTCTTGTATACGTACTTCCTTCACCGGCTGGTTCCCGGCAGAACTTCCTTTTGTCCACAGTACTCCGGACAGTTGAAGCTCCAAACCCTGAGCATGTGAGCTGCTGTTGTGGCGCACTACTGCTCTGAGTATGTACCCCCACTTAAGATCACCCCTGTCAGTTTACAGCTGTTTATGCCCTGTCAAGTGACTGGTGTTAGAGGAAGTGTCGGACTTATTATCTAGTCTTTATTCTCATACAAGAATTGCATTTTAGGTAGATTGTGGTACGGAGCCAAATGTTTGCTTTTATCTACAAAGCTCAGAGGCTCTGTCTCCTCTGGAGTACGAGACCTACCGTCGGCAGATGCAGGTTCTTTGCTGCCACGGCCACATTCCCAGCTATTACTACCTGGAACGAGAACGAAATCCCACAACCTCAGTAACTCACCCCCAGATCCACATGTGAGGTTTCTACTTAGCTGTTAGGTTGGGACAATGGGACAATATCATATGAACAAAATGCACTGATAGCTGATATTACCTCACTGGAAAGGGATTAGTGTGGGCAACCTTTGATGAGCGCTACAGTACAGAACCTCATTCACAAACTAACTTAAAACGTAAAAAAGCCTCCTGTTAACCTCGCCCAGAGGCAGCATCAACATCTCTGGGCTCAGAGGCATCTGGGATGGACCATCACACAGTGGATGGGTGTATTGGGGTAAATGGGGGTGCTATGAAGTTGGCCCAAAGATGAAAATAAACATAGTTGAGGAAGAAGAGAGGATAAATCTGCCTGCAATTTGTGTGTCTGAATTTTCTCCAACAGAATTTAGAACCCAAATAAACAACAAAAACACTATGACCCTTTACTGTTGGACACATGAAGACCTATTTGCAAGAAGAATAGTACACGATAACAACGGAAACACTTGATTGATTGGTACCCTAAATGCCAGAATGTCATTATCATTATCATTATCAGTGAAGTGAAGGCTACAACATTTGAGTTCTCCACATTCTTACCAACAGAGATGAAATGAAGATTGGTATGTTTAGATGAGTCAGGCCTTCAGCCCTATAAACACCAATAGAGATGATGATGTACACACTCAGGCCAATCTGAGTTATCTACAAGACATAGAGACAATCGTTCGGATGAAGGTTGATAAATAAATGCAATAGAAAGGTTCACGCACACTAATGCACACACACAGCGTACCCCGAGAGCCTTGGGCTCCGCTTCCAGAAACTTCTTCTTCCTGTGGACATCTCTCTGAAAGCTGACTGCGACCAGAGGGCTCGGTGCTGGGCTGATGCCCTCCTCGACAACTGTTTCTTTATTCGAAACAAGCAGAGTGAAGTACATTGAGAACTTTCATTTGGGACGTCACTCTGGTTAGTTTGAGTCTAAAAACCAAGCTGTGGGTCAAGGCAGGACTGTGGGACTGAGGTCTTCTGCACAACCAGCAGCAGAGCTTTCAGAGCGGACCAAAGACGTCACTAGGAGGCTACTACTTCAATTTTCACACACAACATTTACATGTACTACGGCATGAATATCCTTTATGATATGCCAAACGTCAAAGCCATATAGATAATATATTTCTCTTCTATGCATTTCATGTCTGTATTTTTAGTTTATAGGCTTTATAACTACCATCCATCGTTATGCAAAAGCATTAAATCTCCTGAAATAATGTATTCATGAATATCAACAAACACATTGCCTGCAAAAAGAGAACATGTTCTGGCAGTATGCTGCTGAGATCCAGAGCTCGTCAGGGACAACATCTGGATTCAATCACTGAACAAAACGCTGAACTTTCATCACTGCTCCGTTTAGGGAGGCTTGTTTTTTTTTAAAGTATGCCTCTTTTCGTTTATCTGCTATTATTATCATCATTATTATTATTATTATTATTATTATTACCTGCCATAATCACAAGATCCTCTGAATCTTCATCAAAAGGCGCCTTCCTCTTTTCTGTGTGTTGTTTGCTGATTCGGGACTCAAAGGTTTTGCAATCGTCTGGTGAGTGGGAGATCGAGTTCCACTTCGCTCCTCAGTGAAGCGCCTCCCTTCTGAGGCACTTCGAACAAGGGGAGGGATCTTCTGAGTGCTGACCGAGTCCACAGACTTCTGCTTTGTGTCAGTCCGGAGCAGCCACACAGAAGTTACTGTATGTGGAATTTTTCAAATTGGTGAAGTGAACTGGATTTTGAGGATATAAAGTGGTGTTTTAGGCTACAGTTGATGTTTTCTTTTTTTTCCACGAAAGGTTTTTATTTACAAAGTCGGCTATTAAAGGTGGCTTGTTTAGACCACCTATTATAGTTTACCCAAATGTTTGAGCCAAATTAAACATTTTAAATATAATTCTACTAAACACTAGCCATGGGTAGACATTTTACTTTGAAGAAAAATCTGTCCATCCGTCCACCCATCCGTCCGTCCATCCATCCATCCATCCATCCATCCATCCATCCATCCATCCATCCATCCATCCATCCATCCATCCATCCATCCATTTTCTATACCCGCTTATTGCTTTGCAGGGTCACGGGGGTCTGCTGGAGCCCTGGGGCAGGGGTCCACCTGGACAGGTCGCCAGTCCATCGCAGGGCCACATACAAGGACAAACAACCGTGCACGCTCACACTCACACCTACGAGCAATTTATCAATCAATTTATCAATTAACCTAGTATGCATGTTTTTGGACTGTGTGAGGAAGCTGGAGTACCCGGAGAAAACCCACGCAAGAACCCATGCAAACTCCCCACAGAAAGACCCGCCGGGCCAGGGAATCGAACCAGGAACCTTCTTGCTGTGAGGCAACAGTGCTGACCACTCCTGAAAGACTATGTTTTTACGCTGCTCCAGCCACTTTCGATCCTCACTGTGGTGTGTTCCTGAAAAAATGGGGAGAGCAGTTAAACAGCTGCATGGGGGGGGGGGGGGCAAAGAAACAGAGTGAAACTTGATCTTACTCCGGAGAGATACGCGGTGAAACCTGGGGGTGGACTACAGCAGTCTCCGCGGGCCTGTGCACAGATGTCTGATCATCAATTTTCTGGGCCTTGATCAAGCACTCCTGAAGGCTTTATTTAAGTAAATATGCTGCCACTTGTCAGTTTTACTATCCTCTCAGGAGAAAACAGCAGGACGTCAAAGAACCAGCAACACGTCTCTTCAAGCTAGAGTCCATTTTGACGGCATCAGAGAGCTTGTGGACGGTTTCTTGGGGGGCTCGAAAGGGGGGTGACAGAAACCCCTCAATGCAACATCAGAAGGGATAAAAACGGGTTTGTGGTGAAAAACTCTTCATTTGTAAAAAAGCTGAGGGAGGTGTACGACACGAGATGTCTTCTTTCCGACGGGACCGCGTTACCGTCCGGTTACTAGAGGAAGGGGGCGTGTTTAAAAAAAAAAGACTTCAGGAACAGAGGAGGTCCGGATACTTCCATCCGACGGAGCGCTGAAGAGGATTTGGATTGAAAAATGAGACCTATATTAAATAAACCGGGGATCATTTTATTTCATTTTAATTTATTTACAAAAGGGGGATGCTGTCAAAGGACCTCATGTGATTGACTTGTTCAAAAATCTCCGTCGCCTTTAAAATCCACCGGGTCAAGCCCTCAAAGAATAGAGGCCTTTTCTAAATACACTCACGCAACTTAACGGTCCCATCTCTACCGTGAATGACCCACAAGCCCGTCTACTATCTCCACCTTAAAGAAGATGAAGAAAAGAAAAACGTGAAGAAAAAGAAAATAATTTTATCTCCCTGCTGGAGAACCCCAATGGAGGGCGAATGGGAAAAAAGAAATGAGAAGAAAAAGAAAATTGTGCTATCGCCCCGCTGGACTACGTTGGCCGAGGAGGAAGAAGAGAGAGACTGGAAGAAAAACCACGTTGTCCCCAAGCTGGAGCAGGCCAGTGCAGGAGGAAGAAGGTACGCTCACAATTACTGTAAAACAGTTTCGTACACAATAACAAATGAATTCACATCGTTTGTTGTCGGGTCTTTATTTTTTCTCACAGCTCATAGCAACCTTTAAACATTTGTAAGAAACATGCTTCAACAGTGATTTCTAATACACTTTAAGCATGTTTTCCCAAAATGAGACGCGGGGCAGTCCCGATGTGAAGGCGAAACCTACATGTACTTATATGGACCTCATGTGGACCTTTGGTTTGACGTTTTCAGATGTTCCACTCCTTTCGGTTCGTTTGTTATTTGCAGAGTGACACGTGTTCAGGGGTCAAATGGAGGCAAATGAACAGAGGAATATTAATCACAGTACACCACGATTTCCTGCTGAGAGCGAAGGCTTTGTGAGTCCTTGTCTTTGGTTGAAGACACAAAGTGGGGTAAATTCTGCTGCAGATTAACATCTTGTCCTCCTTGGCTGGTGCAATCTGTAATCCAATAATGTGAAAGATATTCAGCTTCATTGAAAAGTACTTATTTCCTGGCTCCTTAGTTCCAGTGAAACGAACTCCGAATGCTTCAGCAGACCAAGAACTTTTGGACAATTCCAGCTCCGAACTTTGTGGGAACAGTTTGGAGCTGGACCCTTCCTCTTCCAACATGACTGTCACCAGCGCACAAAGCAGGTCCATGAAGACCTGGATGACAGAGTCTGGTGTGGATGAACTTGACTGGCCTGCACAGAGTCCAGACCTCAACCCGACCGAACACCTTTGGAGACTGAGAACCAGACCTTCTGGTCCAACATCAGTGTGACCTCACAAAGAATGGTCAAAAATTCCTATAAACACTCCTAAACTTTGTGGACAGACTTCCCAGAAGAGTTGAAGCTGTTATGGCTGCAGTGGAGGACCGACGTCATACTGAACCCTCTGGATCAGGAATGGGAGGTCACTTCATATGTGAGTTAAAGCAGGTGAGCCGATAGGTTTGGGGATATAGTTTATATTAGTATCAATTATCTATGAACAGGAGAACTGAAAGATCTATGAACATATTACAGCAGTAATGCATAGTTAGTTGGTGGTCTACAGAGACAATTATATAAACAGGTGCAGACAGCAGACACTGGGATGGTCAGAGGTGGGACAGCAGGTCAGGATGTCAGCAGGTCTCCAACAGACATCTACACAGACAGGTGGAGGTAAACACTTGGATGGTCAGAGGGTGGGACTGCAGGTCAGGATGCAGCTCCTGAGGATCTGGTCTGCAGAACATGTACAGAAGAGAAAAAGAGGGGACAGACCAGCACAACAAACTACAAGAACAATGGAGCACAATTATGCTGATGAGATACTTTTAATTAATAACTGAGGATTGATCTGAAGAAGAGACAGAGAAACAGAGGAGGTGAGGGGCACCAGTCAGTGGATCATGTTGGGGTCCCCCTGCAGCAGGTCTACAGCAGCAGATCCAGATGAAGCTGTGTTGAAGACCAGCTGCTCCAGTCTGGTCCTGCAGCTGCAGCTGTGACTACTGGTCCTGACACACTAAAGTTTACACCAACTAGATGTTTTACTAAACAGAAACGTTTGAAGTTTGGTTTTAAAGGTGGAGGTGGTGTCAGCCTCCTTCACCCAAACTGGAAGTTGGTTCCATAGTGATGGTTCCTGATAGCAGAAGACCGTCCTCCAAATCTACATCTGGATCTTCTAGGAACTACGAGTAAACCTGCACCCTGAGAACGGAGAACTCTGTTAGGAACGTACGGTACTATCAGGTCTTGCAAATATCGCGGCGCTAGGCCATTTTAGACTTTATATGCCAGTAATAAAATTTTGAATTGGATTCTAAATTTTACGGGGAGCCAATGGAGGGAAGCTAAAACTGGAGAGACGTGGTCTCTCTTGTTGGTTCCTGTCAGCACTCGCGCTGCTGCATTTTGGATCAGCTGGAGGCTGTTCAGAGAATTACTTGGACATCCAGCCAACAACACGTTACAGTAATCTAGTCTAGAAGATACGAACGCATGAATTAGTTTTTCGGCATCACTCTGCGAGAGGATGCTCCTGATCTTTGCGATATCACGGAGGTGGAAAAACGCGGTTTTACAAACCTGATTAATATGCCGTTTAAATGACAAATCCTGATCGAATATAACGCCAAGTTTTTGCACAGTTTTACTGGAGGCCATCGCAAGACCATCTAATCCCTTCCTGAGGTGTTTGTAACCACAAACAACAACCTCTGTTTTATCAGAATTTAGTAGCAGAACATTTGTGGACATCCAGTCCTTGATGTCCTTAAGACACATCTGAAGTTTGTCTAATGGTTCTGTTTCATCTTCATAGACAGATACAGCTGCGTATCATCAACAAGGCAATGAACATTAATGCCGTGGTTCCGGATAAAACTTCCCAAGGGCTGCATATATAAACTGAACAAGAGTGGCCCTAGCACTGAACCCTGCGGGACACCATAGCAGACCCTTGTCTGTACGGAAGAAACCTCATGAACATGAACAAACTGGAATCTATCAGACAGATACGATTTAAACCAACCTAGAGCTGTCCCTTTAATCCCAACAACATACTCTAAAAATCAGTAAAAATGTTTTGATCTATAGTATCTCTGTTTGCGTATCATGCTGACCAGGTAATGTACAAAGGCTCTGAAAGAGATCTGAAACTAAAAAAAAAATGGAAATGTTCTGATGAGAAGAAAAAAAAAAGCTAATAAAAGTTCAAATGTGGCTAAAAAAACAGAACTGGCAGTAATTAATTTTGGTGCATCAGCACTCTCACATTTTACAAAAGATTTGATTGATTGTTAATATAATAATACTAAATAATGCAGCTTTAACTCTGTAGTGTTTGTTTGCGGCTGGACTTCAGTCTCGTGTCCCCGTCTGGTTGATCTCTCCACTGTTGGCCTGGGAGTTTTGTATCGTGATCACTGGCTGTGGGGGCGAACAAAAACAGAAAAAAAGCCGCAGAATAGTTAACACTTAGGCAATATCAACTTCAGTAAAAGTTACAGAATCGACCAACATCATCAGCTCACCATTCTGGGAGCTGGTCCACAACAGTTGACCACCTTGCTGCAGTAGGCAGCGAGTGTTGCAGAGATGGCCAGCAGAGCAACCTGGATGACTATTCCCCCAGCGAAGAAGTGCGTGTGGATGAGCTGTACGTGAAACCAAATCAGCAAATATTTGGGTCGAACTGAACTTTAAATGATTACAGCTCAGAGCAGTACTTTATTTTATTTATTTCGCTCCCTCTTTTGTTCAATTTGACCAATTCAGTTCTACGTGCTCTATAGTTCTGCTACTCCATCTGACATTAAGGCATTATTATACTGTACTTATGTGGTAAAGAGGAGAAAGTCCTTACTCACCTCGATTTGTTGACACATTTCATCATAAGTGCCACCCATCCCATTATAGTAATGGTGGCAGATAAAGGCGGTCTCCTGCAGTTTTACAAAAGTGCACACTATGTTGATGATGGAGGCACCACAGGCCACAATCTGCATTCCCAAACAGGCCCTGAGCTGAAACAAACAGGAGTCTCCATTGAAAATGACACAGTATAAAGGTCGTTGGAGACAGTCATGCTCTTTTACCAACTGAATCTTTGACAGCATGTTTACTTCCTTTTGTCTGCGGGCTCTGAAGCCAAATGTTTGCTTTTATCTACAAAGCTCAGAGGCTCTGTCTCCTCTGGAGTACGAGACCTACCGCCGGCAGATGCAGGTTCTTTGCTGCCACGGCCACATTCCCAGCTATTACTACCTGGAACGAGAACGAAATCCCACAACCTCAGTAACTCACCCCCAGATCCACATGTGAGGTTTCTACTTAGCTGGGAAAAAGTGACAAAAAGTAAAAATGAAAAGAAAAAAATAATAGAAGTAAAAAAAAAACATGAAAAAGTAAATGACAGAATGACATGAAAGCCTGAATAGGTGGAGGATCTCCACTGTTTTAATAATGCGAAGTCTTGCGAAGTGAATCTTGGCAAAGTTAAAAAACAATGTTCATGAGGTAACATTCACTGAAAATGAAGTTAGTAAAACAGGAAAGGATTCTCCTTCTGCAGTGTGTAATTTAATAACTAAACCACCCAAAAACTCTGGAGGAATGTCAGTGGATAGAGGACACAAGCATTTCATTTCATTTTCATTTTAAAAACCGAGAAGAACAACACAGAAATAACTGCAAATCGTTTTGTTTGTTTTGTTTGTTTGTCCCAATTCTTACCAACAGAGATGAAACGAAGACCAGCACATCAATATCTAGTTGAATCAGGCCTTTAGACCATAAAACAGCAAAACAGATGATTTTATACATACTCAGGCCGATCTGAGTTATCTAGAAGACACAGAAACAAAACTTTGGATTAAGGTTTGATAAATAAACGCTGGGGAAAGGTTTACGCGCAGTAATGCTCACATACAGCACACATACCCCGAGAGCTTTGGGATCCGCTTCCAGAAACTTCTTTCTCCTGCGGTCATCTTTCTGAAAGGTGACGGTGACCAAGGGGCTCTGTGCCGGGCTGATGTCCTCGACAACGATTTCACCACCTGGTGAAATGGAGAGTTTAGAGGCGTTTCGTAGAGCTGCACCCCGCAAACAATGGCACTGTTTTACACTAAATAAGCTTGACCCTAAACAGAAAGCAGAAAGTTTTAAATTAGTCCCGCCCACAAATACCATCAGTTGTCTCTAATTCCAGCGTTCATACGGCTATAATCTACCCTCTCAAAGAAAGATATTTGCCTAACTCACTTTGTCCCATTTACTTTGTTTCCTGTGCCTCAAAAAGAAAACAGAAGAACCATAAACAGGAGTGCAGGATGAGGAAAGAAAAAGCCAGCCCTCCGTGGTAGGTAGTAGATGTTCCTGACCATGGTCAGGAGAAGAGGTCACTGCTTTCTTCACCTACTCAGCGCCTTCAGGCACCCAAACACGAGCACAGCTAGGCTGCACATCATAATGCATTTTCCATGGAGAGCTTGAACCGGGTGAGGAACTGGTTTAAGACCCCCTGAAAGAGTTGTGGATGGATCTATACAGATGGAGCCAAACTTCCTTTTATCTAACATCAAATAACGGCTGTAGATGTTTGTTGTCGGGGTGTAAATTTCCCAGTGAAATCCACACTTCCATTTTGGGAGAAGGTGCTGTTTGGCTTGACAGCCCAAAGTGTGAAGGATTCCCCCTCTATCTATTCCAAGAGGAACAAATCTATCTTTGTTTTTTAGGCTTTGGAGGATTTTAATTCAGCGGAAGCAGATGAACACACAAGACACAAAGCAGTCATTCAGGCCCAGCTCAAGTAAATACTTCCTACCACCAGAACGTCTGTGCTGCTTCACTGTACAAAAACTATCCTTTTGATGATGATGATGATGATGATGATGATGATGATGATGATGGCTTCTTTGACACAAAAATCCATTGAATTAAACATGTAATCATAAGAACCTAGGTCGGGTGTTGAACCAGGAACCTTCTTGCTATGACATCAGCTACCCTGTGGAGGAGGTTTATACAATTAAAAAAAAAATCTTTGAAGCTACGTGGTTCCTTTTTTCTCGTCACTTCCCCCCAGCTCTCAGTTCTCTGGTATGTCGTAACGTCTCCCTGCTGCTCCTGACGAGAACTGTCCTTAAATGTTGCTAAATGTCTACAATCACCACCTCCTCAGCTCCTTTGTCCCCTCAAAGAAGCCTGGGGGAGCCCCGCGGTGCTCCTCTGCTTCCACAAAGCAGCCCCCAGCAACTCAACTCAACTCAAAAGTACTTTAAATTCCCCCGAAGGGAAATTGATCGTTGCTGCAGTTTTCATGATTTCAGTGTCTTCAAAGAGTTGTAGAGGTTTATTTCTTTGGGCTCTCCTGCGTTGCAGCAGATCGGAGGAAGCCTCTGACTGAAGACGCTGGTGTTGTCCACGATCTTGTTCATTTAAGTAGCGAATAATGTTTTTGTTTCTTTGTTTTGATCATGTTTGGGTTACGGTTAGTGGACATGGCCTTCATTCACTTTTACAGCATCTTGGTTCTCGATATTCTGTTAACAAGCCTCTCTGAAGCTGTTATTCATTTTAATGATATGCTTTTAAAAAATATTTCTTTCACTCATTTCAACCTAAAGTAAATTTCAGTCCTACCATCTCTAGCCACTTTGCAGTCTTAGTTTACATTCAGCAGAGGCTCGTGGACAGCATACAGATCCAATTCAATACTTGAGGGGAGCGTTTCTATTACAATAATGCAACAAATAAAAAATACAGTCCTATAGAGGAGCCTGTTTTAACAACAATGATCTAATTGTACCTATATTGTCCCCGTGTTTATCTTCTAGGTCCAGGTCGTGCGCTTAACTCGAAAGCCCGATCGCGTTGTTAACCAGAGGACAACATCTGGATCTCATCAAACCGCACGAATCTCTCGAGCGTGACCTCGCTCTCCCGAGCCAAGACGTTACGAAACATAATTTACAGCGCGTTATTTATGCATAAATAAGTTTATTTACCTGTCATGATCACAAAAATCCGATGAAACTTCACCAGAAAAAGCCTGCTGATCCTAGTCTTAGCTCAAACGTTTTGCAATAGTTTGGAGGATATGGGAGGTCGGGTTCCTCCTTTGTCCGACGCCTCCTTCCTGAAGTTGGTAAGCAGGGGAGGTTTGGCTGAGTTTCGGATCCCGACTTTCCCGCACAGCTTCTTCATATGCGCGAGCTCTTATTTTGGTAGGAAAGAGCCACTTCGTAGGAATCTATCGGAAAATTGCGCATCAGTCAACTGGATATTATTACGGTACTTTGTGGCATTTGAGGTTATTTTAGGTCATAAATTGCAGGTTATCTTGCAGTTGTTTTTCACTTGATGCGCTTCAAAATGTAAAAAATGAAATTGATAGATCAAGAAATTTCTCTGAGAACTGATTAAAAAACCGGATCCAGAGGACCTGAGGGGTCTGGAAGGTTCATACTGGGTCAGGAGGTCACTGATGTATTTTGGTCCTGGACCATTCAGATCTTCATAGACCAGCATCAGAACTTTAAAGTCTGTCCTCTGACGGACAGACAGCCAGTGTAAAGACCTCACAGCTGGACTGATGTGGTCCAGTTTTTTGGTCTTAGTGAGGACTGAAGCAGCAGAGTTCTGGATGAGCTGCAGGTGTCTAACGGATGTTTTAGGTGGACCTGTGAAGATGCTGGTACAATAATCAAGTCTACTGGAGATGAATGCAGGGACTAGTTTTTTCCAGGTCCTGCTAAAACATCAGATCTTTGAACCTTGATATCTTCTTGAGCTGACAGTAGACTGACTTTGTTATTGCCTTGATGTGTTTTTCCAAATGTAGGTCTGAGTCCGTTACTACACCCAGATTTTTGGCCTGGTTGGTGGTTTTTAGGTGTATAGATTGAAGCTCTGTGGTGACCTGTGGCCATTTCTCTTTGGCTCCAAAGACAATCACCTCAGTTTTGTTTAGCCGGAGAAAATTGTGGTACATCCAGTCATTAATCTCCTCAATGCATTTACGAAGAGCCGGTACAGGCCTCGGGCTCCTGGTGACATTTAATATACATCTGTGTGTCATCTGCATAGCTGTGGTAGTTTATTTTGTTGTTCTTTATAATCTGTGCCAATAGGAGTATGTATATTTTAAACAGAAGGGGTCCCAGGATGGAACCTTGGGGAACTCCACATGTAAAGATGAAAAGCTATCTATTGACACAAAGTATTCGGTCTAGATCGGTCTGTATTTGTTCATTTGTGTCTTGTCAAGCTTGTCCTTTTTCAGCAGAGGTTTAATTATAGCTGTTTTTAGTGGCTCTGGAAACACACCTGATATTTAGGAGAAGTTCACAATCTGTAACAGGTCTGACTGCAAAACCTTTGAGACCTTTTGAAAAATCTGATGGATGGACGTCTAAACAGGAAGAGGAGGAGTTCAGTTGATGTCAGACGTCCTCCAGGTCTTTGCTGTTAATGGGGTGAAACTGTGTCATGGTGTTTAAACCGGTTTCGGTGGACCCAGTTCACATCCTGAACCGGCTGCTGACGTACCAACTGCTTGTCTAATATTTTGGATTGTTTCGGTGAAGAACTTGTCAAAGTCATTGCAGGTCTTGGTGGACTGAAGTTCAGTTTCCACTGACACAGGAGGGTTTGTTAGTCTGACAACGTAGTAAATAAGACTGTTTAGGACTTTCTTAGATTCCTCCGTTGCAAATTATGAGAGTGAAGTTTCTTTTTATAAATATCATGATGAACCTGAAGAACCTCAGCAGAGGGAAACTTCTGAAGAAGAGCTAAAAGCAACGCCACAAAACTGCTTCAGTTTTACACCTTAGCTGACAAGAATGTTCATTTTTACATGTCATAACTTCTGCTGTTTATAAATGTTTTAAATCTTTTTATAAAACATGTGATATGTGATAATACAAATCTAAGACATAGGAGATAAACACGCAAACATTTAGAAATATAAGTCTTTATTGGCAGAGAAGGCCAGCAGCAGGAAAAAGTGCACATATCGAGTCAATAATGTACAATGGAAAGGTCGTTGTTTTCTGCTGGTTCCTCGACCTCACAGCATAACCTGATGGACAACAGCTGGAGGTGCAGCTGCAAACACTTTTTCTAGTCAACTCAATTTGTCCAACTAATAACTAATTCTGTTCCTCTGTGTTCACTTATTTCCCTTATAATTATTAAAAAAAAAAAAACAGAGACGAAACATTTCGCTGACTTTAAAGCTAATATGCTCTCTAATGCTCTCTTCAGGCCAGCAGGGGCAACAGGTTTGAGAAAATGATCCTGCTTCTCATTTATTGTACTACTGCATGAGTTTATGGTATTAATCAATAAATTCAAGTAATCTTTAATAGTGCAAGAGCCTTTCCAGATTATGTTAATATGACTGAAATATAATGAAAAAAACCAGAACATACTGTTTTATTTCCCAGTTTTGCGTTTGCACGAGAGTCTAGTACCAGATTTGAGAAAAACACTATAATAAGGGACAGTAATGACTATAATTACTTTTGAATAATACCATACTCACATGTACCAAATTTCCCTTTTAGGTGATTTATAATTCAAACACACCTTTTAGAATAATCACATGTACAGTAAATTTTCCTACAAAAATAGAATTTAAACTAAAAAAATCTGATTATTTCAAAAAAGCAACATCAAATATAATCATAAAACAATTACAAAAATAAAGGTTCATCATGCAGTTGTTGATTCACCCTGACCCTAGTTCACAATTCACTGGGAATAAAATTTGGAGTAAACTGATAAAAGGAGCCAACGTTTAAAGTTCATTATAAAATCACCTGTATATGGCAACAACATTAAGAAGAAAGGAAGATGATAAAATGAACAAATCCTTTGGACACAGCCTGGTCAGTTCTTATCTATGAAGATGTCAGTGATTAGCAGTTTTAGTGCCCCTCCCTCCAAAAAAAAAGAAACAGGAAAGGAAAAATCAGTCTCTCGTCAGACTTTTTCCTCTCCATAATTATTGTACAAAAAATTAGATACAAATAATTGATATTAATATGAAGTTGAAAAAACTGTCCATTCAAATTACATTTTTAAAATAAAGCTATTATAAAGTATTGAGTTTAGTATTGTCAAATAGCTGTTATAAATGTTTTTATAATATTTTTGTGACATTTTTCCCCCAAAGAGACAGCTTGGATAAAACATCATTGATGACAGTGAATCAGGGAAACTACAATATATGCAGTGAGAGCAATAGCAGGTTAGGTTTAAATTAAAATTTCTTTCAGCCCCCACAGGATTAGAACCCCACCAGTGGAGTAGATAATGTCTTTATAGGCCTCTAGGCAGCCCCCCTTACAGAGACTGGTACCCATCGGTCCTCTTCCTGCGGCCCAGACAGTACGCCACCACCACCACGATAATGAGCACCAGCAGCGTCACTCCCACCGCGATGGCAACGCGGTAATCGGGGCGGTCAGCAGGACAGGGCTCAGCTGGAAAGCAAACAAGTGACACAGAAAATGACTTTAAAAGCTTCTTTAAATTAAAAAGGTACATTGACAGAGGTATGAAATATCAAAAAATAAAATTCTTGTGCAAACACCCAGGATATCTTTATGATCCTACTAGACAGTGATAGGAGCTCCAACGATCAACAATAAGGTTTATACCTTCAACAAATTCCCGCAATGGTGCTTTTGACTGCATATTTATATTGGAGGACAGTATTATTGACAAGGTCACTTACGAGAGCCAAAGTTGCTGTGAGTCAGATTGAAGGCCTGCATCTGGTCTTGAGAGAACTCTAGGAACAGTCCATTCCCCATGTCGACAGACTCATTCCTGCAGGAGTAAGAGCGTCCGATCTTGGCAGGGAACAGATGCACTGACTTGTTGGCAGCACTGTATTCTGAAACACCTGCAAGGGCGTGGAAATGCAACGCTAAGTGTGACAAAGACTATTTTCATAAAAGGAGAAAAAGTGGTGAGGTAAGATCACACATGGAACCGTGTTTGTTAGACTGCACTGCACTGACAGGAGGTCGGCATTTACCTGGATTACAGCTACAGGTAACGCAACAGACTTTACTCTTGTATAAGGAATAAGGAAGCTGTTGACTCCTAAAAGGCCTTTTGTGAATGTTTGTCTTTGCCAGCTTTGCGCAACACCCACCTTTAGCTGAGATATCAGTGCCTATGAAGTGAGCCAATTTACAAAAGTCCAAAGTTTAATCAGTAAATCATGTCAGGAAAGTAGACTACATGGGACTCACCTCCTCTGTTGAAGGGGTAGGAGAGTTTGAAAGACAGGGCGTTAACGTAGACCGTGCCATCAGCAACACTCTGAAGAAATAAGAACATTTTAGTCATCCATTGACACGCATGCATACATGGACCATTTAATTAATTAATGTCACTAAGTTTGGGAATCTGGTTAGTCTGTAGTTTGATTAATAAACAAATTCATAAATGAGAACAATGACCAAAAGTGCAGCATATATATTTTCATATAAGTACATAGAAAAAGAAAAACAAAAAATATGCTCAACTGAAAAACCATGTTTTCTGTCGTTATTTCATCCATAAAACGAAGTAAGAAGAGTTTTACTTTTGTGATGAACCCGACAACAGAAGCAGCAGGTAAAAACACAAAGTGCGTGTATACAACTGGACCGTGCAACACGAAAGCAAAAATAAAGGCTTTTTCTTGTTCCAGTAAATGTGCCCAGACCTCCTGGAACTGCAAATAAAATAAAAGCCAAACCCTTCATGTGAACACGTTTCAGGCGCCACCAAACATTCGTTTGGTCAAGCAACATGCACCCACCGTGCACTCACTAGGGGATAGACTGGGCGGTGGATGGCATAAGGCACATCTGTTTTTAGTGTGAGTGTTTGGCTTTTTTTTTTGTTTGCTTTAGCTTCACATTTGGCCATTTTGGTGAATTAATAAAACAAAAATCTTAGGTTAAATTTAATTCTCTGTTAAGGATAAGAAAAAAAAAACATGATTTGCCAATTAACACCAGTCCATCTCTGTGTTAATGAATTCAAAACAAAGAAACAAAATAACAACTATTAATTATCATGTGGTTTCTTGCGTCATGATAATTATACTTTTAAAGTGCAGTTTACTCTACAGTGATGCATTAAGACCATACATAAACATAAACCCGTCAAACTGTTCGCATCCATGTGAATCATCAAATACAAAACCACTAAATGAGTCACGCAGGTGAAGCAGTTTGATGTACTTTCAATGTCCCATATGCTTGAATTAGACATGTCATACACACTTCTTTATAAATGTTTTCCTCTACGTTCAGCTTCTGTGATCAGTGAAACAACTTGCCAGTTGCCTGTCAACTTGCCTGTCATCAAAAGACTAAATGGATCGAATGCCCCAGTTATGCTCTCAAAAAACAGTTTAAGATTAGTTAGTTCTTACTGTCTCCCCAAACACCACAAAAGGACCTTATACTTTTACATTTGTGGCAAGAAACAAATAAAAAGTACCTTGTTGAAGAGGAAGGATATGAAGCCTTCGCTAAAGACAAGGGTCAGGTTTGCAGTAGTTTCCTTACATCCACCCTTTACCTTGGTCTTCTCGGGCTGAACAATAAATGTTCCATTGGCCTGAAAAATATTAAGCAATATTAAGTGGCAGTGTTTTTTTGTTTTTTGGATAGATTGAATTCCCTGTCAGGTACGATTTGTAATTGACTTCATGCAGGGATGATATGCATTTAACCTCCTATTGTCATCAAATACGCAAAATCAGTGGTTCATGCAAGATCCAAGACTAATTTCTCCTACATGACGTACAAAAGAATTTTAAGATTAGTTTCGGCAGAGAAAAGTAGTTAGACGTTTGAATAATGGTCTCTTTAGTAGCGACAATCAACCTACCTTTGCTGTTGCCAGTCGGATCTGCAGTGTCGTGTAAGCCAACAGGCACATTTCTCCCTTTTCTGTTGTCAGGGTGTAGTTTCCTCGAGTCAGACTTGCTGATGGAGTAGTTGAGGGAGGTGTGGTAGTGGTCATTGCCTTGGTTGTGGTGGTGTTGGTGGGTGGGGCTTTGGTTGTGGTGGTGTTGGTGGGTGGGGCTTTGGTTGTGGTGGTGTTGGTGGGTGGGGCTTTGGTTGTGGTGGTGGGTGGGGCTTTGGTTGTGGTGGTGTTGGTGGGTGGGGCTTTGGTTGTGGTGGTGTTGGTGGGTGGGGCTTTGGTTGTGGTGGTGGGTGTGGCTTTGGTTGTGGTGGTGTTGGTGGGTGGGCCTTTGGTGGTAGGACTAAATTGTTCTGCAGGGACCACAGTTGCAGAAGGTTTGGATTTCTTCATATCTTTGGCCAATGACGATGCTGCAAAGTAAGGAAATGACAAAAATAATAAAATAATTGATTTCAGTATTCATATAAATTTACCACTTGCACGCATAATTGTTTACTATTTTAAGATACATCTTTGGAATCATTGTGTTGGCTGAAAATACAAAATCTGAAATCTGAAATGACCTTTGTGTAATTTGTTGTGACTAATGCATTCAAAATAACAGCTATTTACAAAGCAATGTTATTTTTTTGGTGCTCGTGAATTTTAGTGTAGTCGATTTCTCTTAAATCACCTTTAGTTTTAGCAAACCACACAAAAATGTTAAAAAATGACACCAAGATCTTGTGGTTGAGGGAAACCAGACTCATACGTGCTACTGAGATGCCGTCAGTCTGCACCTAAAGCGTCAGTACATGCAAATATTAACAATTCAAGCACTAGCCAGACTAAATTAGGCATGTTTATCAATTTGCATTCTTTTAGATTTGCATAATGTCGTCAGTTGCAACTGAAATATTGTCCCAACCCAACTTCTAAATCCAGCCCAGCACAGTCAAAACCCTGGATGGGTTCTTGCTGCGCCGGTTCTATTGAGGATGCATCAGTTGAGCTTCTGTAGACTTTAGACAGCAAAGCCCTCCTGCATGATTTTGTAACAGTGAAGAGCAGTAATAGTTACAACCTTGAAATACTACAGTTATTGTGTAACCGAATGTAAGATTTCATCCAAGAAAAGTGGTTCTTCTAAGATCTGCGCGTAAACTGTTTGATTTCCAGACAGTTTACCTGCAAGTCAAGTGGGGCTGGAGCTTGATCTTCCTGTTTGGTTCGATCTGTTGCATTGTTTCAAAGTGCAGCTACGGTGGCCATAGTTTGAACCAACCTGTTCTTTGCAGCAGCAAAACAGGAAAAGAAACATCTTGGGGTATGACGATAAATATCGCTGTTATTTAAAAACGCTTTTAGTTATGTAAAACGACTGAATACATTGTTGACACAACAACAAGACCATCTGAAAAGTTGAGTTTTCTGATTTGTTGTGGTTGTTTTATGATACTACGGCATGTGGCAGTTCAGTACACACCTTACATGTCAATATTAGTAGTTAGTGAAGTGTGCATTAGTCGTTCGGTTATCATTTTGTAACTGATAGTATGGCAATCCCACGAGGAACGTAGGTGGGCCTAAAACAGTAAACATAAACTAAGTTTTCAGCGCCTAAGTTGCATCTGTACACCCCTCAAAAAAAAGCACGAAACATTACAGTGCTTCAGCAAAAGCTGTAAATTCCTCTGAAAGCAATATCTCCCATCTGTCAGCAGACATGTGACTCAGACCTGCAACATTACCGGAAGACTGCGGAAATGTTTGTTCCTTAAACAATCCAGGAAGTTAGAGTGAGCTCTGACGAGACCATCAAGCAGCTTATTGAGCCACCCAATAAATCAAATAACGTCAATCTGACATTCAAACAAACCTCTCAAAAGACTCGCATGTAATATTGAAGTGATCATATTAGGTAACATGAGTCCTCTGTGTGATATGTATGCGTTTGGTTAGATGTTCACTAAGAACTGATGAATACTTTGTTTTTGTCCTCATTTTGACAGTTTGAAAGCGAAAAGCTCTTACCTGTGAAAGCACAGCAGGCTATAACGATCAATACAACAGCCCTCTGCATGATGTGGCTCTGTTACGTCTTCACTGCCACACAACTCTGTAACTGCAGTCAAATGTGCACTAACCTGCTGCACTTCCTATAATAAATACACGGTCTGTCAAGGCAGACGCAACAGCAGCGGAAGCCCGACTAGTACCGACCGAAAATAAACCGCCACTTCCCACAGTCCTGTAAAACTGGAAAACACGGATTTACAGTTTAAATTGTAGTGTCTCTCATGATGGACATGTACGCTGACTTCATCTCCAAAGAATGTAAATACATTTTTAAATGTTTAGATTGTTACTGAACCTTTGAACTATATAATAATAATAATAACAATAATAATAATAATAATAATAATAATAATAATAACAATAATAATAATAATAATAATAATAATAATAATAATAATAATAATAATAATAATAATAATAATAATAATAATAATAATAATAATAATAATAATAATAATAATTTGAAAAAAAATCTAATACACACAGTTTCAGTAAGAATTTTTTTAAAAATCATCAATTACTTTAAAAATGCATGTTATAACGCTGTATGAGAGTGTATTTTTTTTTCCAGTTAAATCTTAATTCAAGGAAGACTTCTTACCAATGTTTGATGTTGGAGGAGGTTGAAGACAAGAGGGAAGAAACAATTAGGTGAAATAAATGTAGGTGTCGAGGCTCATCGTTCTAGGAATCATGGCTGAAGGTTTTATTTTGAAAGTACTAAAAGGACGCAGTAGTGTGGTTTGTGTGAACGCTGATGAAGGTTTGAAGCTGGCCAGCCGTCAGGAAACGAAACTAATGTAACAACAGAAAAGCTGCGGCTTCAAAATGGAGACAAGGTCACAAGTTATATCGCAGGAAAATGAAACGAAACTGAACTCATTTTGATCAAACCGCGAACGTTTCTCAAGAGTTCATGTGATTTGCTGCTGTGTCATTCAATAATGTATAGTTGAAGAGGGGATGTTGCTTTTTGTGCTGTCCTGGTGATCTTGAAATAGAAGAAAACATTTTTGTAGCATTTTATAGCACCATCAAACTTATTTGTACTAGACAAATATGAACTTTGATCAGTGGCAGATCTACACAGACGGGTGAAGCTGGACAAGTAGACGTGATAGGATTTCACCCACATCACCTAAAATTAAAACAGCAACAGCTCCGTGTGTGCATGGCTGGGCACAGAGGAGGTCCACATGTGGCACGATGCTGTGAAACGGCTGCAGAAACAACCCAAGTCCTGGCGAAGGCGCCTGCTTCTGACGGTATGAAGGTCGAAGTCGCCTGAGTCTCGTGTGCTCTCAAAGCACTGGATGAGTTTGTGTTATTTTTACTGTATTAAAAACCGTCTGGTTCCTGTCTTCAGATGCACTGCAGCGTTCCAGCGGGACAGAGACCTGGACAGCTGAGTCTCATCTGATCTCCAGAGAGCTCAGCTGTATTTCGTTGCAGAATTATTAGGAGTGGATTTCACACATTTTGTGAACGTGTGCAACCCAGGTTTAGGTCCAATGCCTGAACACGCTCTTTCAAGTTCTTTGCAATTTTGCATAGAAGAAACATTTTTTTGTGCTGATTAATGATTCTCTTAAACACTTGAACACAAGTCTCATCCTAGCCCTGCTCACTTGTTACCAGTTGATTCAGAGATTGCAGAATCTTCCTTCAGGGTGTAAAGTCTATAATCTATAAAACCTTCTGTTTGCCAGGCCAACATTGTAAATAAGAATTAGATCTTAATTTTCTTGCCTGCTTAACTAAAATAAAACTTTCAGAAACCATCAGATTGCATCAAAAATGTTCTTTTCCTGATCAAGCACTGTGGAAAGGAAAACTCCCCTTAAATTTCATTTAAACACTTCTAGTTTCATGAATTATGCGGCGGTTAGAGTTGCAGTAAATACTAGAAGTAGAGTCAGCAGTACTAGAACCCATACTGGTGCTTCAACTGCTTACAGTAGAAGTTAATAGTTTATATTGACCCCACAATATAGTAGTATTGTATCTGTCATAGTGGTATAGTAACATGGTAGAGGTACGGGAGTACCAGATGTATAATCTAGGAGATTTCCTAGTTGCTATGGTAACTAAAGCATCCAAATAGGTGTTTGAAGTTTGTTGTAGTATTCGCGGTAAACAGGTGTAAAGTTTGCAGTAAAAGTAACGTTGCTTTTAGCATCAGCGGAGAAAACAGTGAGGATATTTCTGAACTCGTGTGGCACAGAAAGAGGAAATAAGATGCGAAGCACCTCTGCAGATGGCCAACTCTTCACTGTCTGGGCTATTGTCAGACCTGTTTAGGCCTCCGTCTTGTGACCAAGAGTACGCAGACAAATGCGCCGACTGTGTCCAAACAACTCGAGCCCTGTCGTGTTTTTGTTAGTCTGAGATTTTCAGTCACCTGACAACGTCAGCTGCACTAGGTTGGTCCACCTGCGATGAGCTGCAGGTCTCAGCCACTACAGCCGGAAGCTGTGGGAAACGTGCATGTGGTAACCAGTCGTTTAAAAATGAGGCATGCGTTGGCAAAGGTCAGCAACTCGGATCTATCCACAGCATCCGTGATGGAAGACACCCACCCACCTTCTCAGTTTAACCTGCTCGCTGCAGCTTTGGCTCTTTACAGATTAGATCTTTGGCGTGTTATTTACAAAGACTGCGTGTTACGTCACTTACTATATGAACATGAAGCCTTTTTTTTTATATGACCCTTCAATCCACTGAGCATAAATAACTTTGAACTCTGACTGATGAAAAGTCCTAAAAAAACAAGAAAAAACGGATAAACAACAATGACGGGGCCCTCGGCGTCACTGCAGTCATGTGATTTCGTCTGCGCCTGAAGACAGAAACTTTGGTCCACTTCTCATGAACCAACTGCTCCAGCTGTTTCAGGTTTGACGGGTTTCTTCTGCATGTTTCAGCTCTTTTCACAGATGTCAGAGGGATTAGATCAGGGCTCATGGAAGGCCACTTCATAACAATCTTAATTCTTGGTGTTTTTAGCTGTGTGGTAATTATCCTGCTGGGTGACCCGCGACCCGCGACCCGCGACCCGCGACCGGGACCAAGCTTTTTGACACTGGCCAGCACATTTCCACCCAGAACGCCTTGTCATTTTACATTTACATTTTACAACATTTACAAATACATTTGTTCTGGGCCTTCTTTGGTTAGTTTTCTTTTGAACCACAATTCAAAAGCAACGTCCAATTTTAATTTGTCAGTGTTCAGTAAATTATTATTTAGTTTGTCAGTTTTAAATTATTTCAGTGCCAATTACGTCTTTTTTTCTTTTTACCAATAAAACGTGTTCATGAGTGCACACAGCCAGAGGGTATAGTTTGCCCATCTGAGGCTTAAACTTTAACCAGAGCGAGAAGCTGAACACCTGCAGGACTACCACACACCTTCTAAAACCATCATCATTACAACACAGTTCATCATTGTCAGTTTCTTTTTAATTTGCACTTTGTGTTTACAATTTATTTATTGTGCAGCACCGAGGGTTTGAGAGTAACGTGATTTAAATGATCTGTATGTACCTCACATGTGTTAGAAATGACAATAAACTGACTTATACATAGTAGTATATAAATAGGATGACGTCACAGCATTATGGTCAGGGCTGGCTTTCTTTTTTGTGACATTCAAGGACAGACCTCGAACCCACGGAGACCCCGTGGGGACGTGGGGAGAGTTGTTTTCTTTTTTTCTTTTCCGTTACCTCACAATGCTTTTTGCATTCTTCTGCAAAAAGCTATGCAAGTCACGCAGCGCCGTCGTTCTGGTAGCGCAGGTTCTGAGTAGTCCTTGCGACAACTGTCTGCTTAGTTTTAGTGCTTTTTCAAATGTCTCACACGGATATGAAACCCCTGGAAAAGGCACAGTTGGGATATCTTTGTATTGCAGACAGTGTCCACTGTGCCGCATGAACCAACAAGTAAAAACCCACATCATTACTGCGACGGAACGCAAAAACGGTTGCGAAAGAGCGCAAAACTTATTGCGAGGTAAGGCAAATTATATATATATATATATATATGATTTTTTATTTTATTTTTGTTTTGAAGGTCCCGCCTTGGGTTGTGACAAACTAGAGGGAACTGTACAACACCATAAAAGGCAAATACACCCGCATGCGCACTGGCACGAGTTTTGTTTGAAGTGAACGCTGTTGGAGCAGCCCCACAAGCTGCAAAGTCGCCAAACATTGGATTTTAACAGCACATTTTCCCCGTTTTCTCCCAGTGTTACTGCGCTCCTCTATGTGTCATAGAAACGATGTTAGGCCATCACTATCAAAATGTGGATAAGTCGCAACAACTGGTCAACTATGTGGAGGATTATCTGGAATGTGTGGAGTCCCTGCCTTTGGACATACAAAGAAATGTTTCCCTGCTTCGAGAGATTGATGCAAAGTACCAAGGTACCGTGTTTGCGTGCTTTCTCGTTTCTTGCAGCATGTGCAGAGCCGACGGCGGTGCGCGATAGTGTGCTGAAATGGTGGAGCGGGCGCGACCCGGGTTCCGTTTTTGCAGGAGGCGACCGGTCCTCGTCCCTTCCGTCTTTGAACAACAGTGTTTTCGCCGAGCGAGCAGCCGCGCCGACTAACAAAGTGTTGAATCTGGGAGGCAGAAGCCCGGCAGCTGGTTTGGTCCCGAGAACCGCCGCGAAGGGACGAACTGAGCAACAAAGTCGTCGTGTTTGACGCGTCTCGCTCGCGGCGGGCGTCAGAGGTTCGTGTGACATGTTCTGCTCGTGCGCTCATGTGATCGCACAGATCTGCCAGTGTTGGATCGCAACACTTGGACTGTGATTAAAACGATGCCCTGATGTTGTGGGCGCATGCTGCTGCCCCCACAGCGCTAAAGGGGGTCGGTGGTCGGGGACCACGGATACCAAACCCGGGCATGTATCTGGATCCACACACTCGCTGGGTTTTAACACATGCCGAACCCAGAGACGCCCAGAATACCGATAACCGTCTGGATCCTTGTCGTTTGGGTTATGTAACCTGGCGCTGGATTCTGGATACGTGTAAGTGCTGTGGCTCGATTCATGTCCGACTTTGTTCCTGTTAAAATGTAACCGGGCTGCTGCCGGCACCGGGGCACCAAGCCGGCACCGGGGCACCAAGCCGGCACCGGGGCACCAAGCCGGCACCGGGGCACCAAGCCGGCACCGGGGCACCCGGGAAAACAAAAGCCTGCACGCAGGAAAACAACCCGCATCGCGAGTTCATGTAGACGCAGCGGTTCACGGGGAACCTCCGTCTGTAAACCAAAAACAACCCAAAAGAACAGAACAGAGCCGAACACACGGCCTGTACCGTATTTGGGTTGTTTTCAAACTAGACTTTCCACCTCCGCGATCTGTAACGAGCTCCGTTTTCGACTGGATCTGCTCCTTCGAGTGTGACCCGCAGAACCGGTTAGATCGCTCCTGTCCGAAGCAGCCCCCTTCAGCATCCACGTGTCGTCATTTCCTGTGGGCAGGAGTTCACTGCGGCCCCCCCACAACCACCACCGCTGTGTAGTATCATCTTTGAACTTCTGTGGAGATCTGAGGTTCCGCTACTGCTGTTCTCAAACCCACCCCGCACCCCTGAATTTTTATTAGACATTTAAAAGAGAGATGAAAACTGCAAACTCGGTTGCTTCTGTAGACGGTTTGTGAAATGCAGACGTGGTAACCATGAAGCTTTAAGCTCACGTCCAGTCTGGCTCCAGTAGACTCCTGCTGGAAAGTCCAGCAAACCATGAACAGAATTGGACGGTAGGCCTCAAAACCTGTTTTCTTTACACCTGCTTCCATAAATTCTTCCTTATTGTTCTCTTGTCTTTCTTTTTTTTTTTCTTCCTTCTCACAAGTGCTTGACATGTTTTTTGCAGTATACGTGAGAAACGTGTCCCTGCTGACATCGGGAGAAGTTTTCCAGCTGACGGAGCAAGTGGTTGATGTCATAGTTACTTGTAGGTGTAAAACTGTAGACGCATTAACTTCTGTGTGTTTTGCAGAAGTGCTGAAGGAGGTGGATGAAGTGTTTGAGAAATACAAAGGTGAACAAGACACGGCTCAAAGGAAGCGCCTGCAGATCCAACTGCAAAGAGCCCTGATCGTCAGCCAGGAGCTGGGCGACGAGAAGATCCATGTGGTCACCCAGATGACAGAGCTGGTGGAGAACCGCTCCCGCCAGATGGACTCGCACTCCCTCTGCCTCCAGGAGCCCGGCGAAACGGATCGCATCAGCATTGAGAGGCGTTCCAGTGTCCAGGAGTCGCCGGCCCCCGAGCGCAGCTCCACTCGCCGTCCACGCCGTCAACGTATCAGTGAGAGTCGTGACTCCACCCACCCGTCTGCCAACGGCTCTCTGATGGACGATTCTGTGGAGGAACTGTCCCTCCCACCGCCCCGAGAAAAGAAGTCCAAGTCTTCAAAGAAGAAGAAGCGCAAGGCCAAGCAGGAGCGAGATGCCTCGCCGGTTGACTTTGCCATCGATCCCAATGAGCCCACCTACTGCCTCTGCGAGCAGGTGTCGTACGGTGAGATGATCGGCTGCGACAACGATCAGTGCCCCATCGAGTGGTTCCACTTCTCCTGCGTGGGGCTCACGTACAAGCCCAAGGGAAAGTGGTATTGTCCCAAATGTAGAGGGGACAACGAAAAGACGATGGACAAAAGCCTGGACAAGAACAGAAAAGACCGCAGGTCCAGGTAGTGACCGCAGCCGGAGAGACGGGACTGCCGGGCGCTGTCGGTAAAAGTACTTCTGATCTGATCGGAGCACAATGAAACATCGTTTAGCAGCGGCACTTACGATCAATCGGGCGCAGACGCGTACACCTGTACCAGTCTGCCGGGGCCCAGCTGCTCGGTCGTGGACTTGAAGCTGTCACGCTGTGATTTCTACTTCTTTCTTGTTTGGGGGCATAACAACGAAGCATCTTTAGATATCTTATACCTTCACTTTCTGGATCAAGGGCCTAATAACCTTAAGATATTCCTAATTCCCGATACGTCCTTCACTTTTGGCCAGGCTGTATAGATCTTTGTTTGAAACGTCACTACTTTGAATCCATGTCTGAACTCTTTATGCAGCAGAGGCTTGTAGAAGATGGTCTACAAATATCATGTGTTCATAAGAGACTCGTATTTAATTTAGAAGGTGATTGTGGATGAGCACCGGAAGAGAACGTCATGTTTGTTTCCAAGTTTTCTCTTTTACTCTTGTGTACTTTTTAAAAAAACATTAATTAAAACACTTGTCACTCAGGTGCCATTCAGTTTTCATTTGTTGTGAAATTTGCAGAAATTTCTGAAAAACAGAGTTTCCGTCTTTGTCATCACTTTATTTTTTCCACATATTTTCTTGCTACTTTCCTGGAAACTTTCCACATTTTACCCAAAATTCGTGAATCCAAGGCTGTAAAGTCCATTGCAACTAGAGAGAAATTAATTGAATAAATGAGAGAAAATGACTCTTCTTAAAGGATTAAAAAGAATCCTGTGTCTTTTATTAAATGGTGAGTGTAAACTTTAATTAGGGACCAAAACGGCGTGAAATGAAGCAGTTTGGAGTGAGAATGAAAACGTGTTTACAGTAAAATGTAAGCAAACAACCTACATCACAATAAATGTTTATTTTATACCTCTGAAAAGTCTCAATCGCGTCATTTTACTGAGTGCGGGGTGGGTCCGGGCAACCAACTGGAGGGCTGTTTACTTGGAAAGGAAAAGGCCCGTTTGTACCGGGATTTCCGGCCACTTTTCTTACTCTGCCTTAACTCGGATGTGTTTCAGCGTGTCAATACTAAAAAAATAAATCTGCATTTTAATTTAAACCAACATCATATGGATTAAAAATTATTTTCTGTACCCACTTTAATACCCAAAATGACTCGAGCCTATCAGCATCATCAGTCTGGACTCAAATGTACAATTAACAAAGGATTTATAGTTTTAAACTGTTACTTTTTTCTTTGTTTGCACATATATGAATGTTAATACCAAGTTTGGTAGAACCGAGCTACATGAATGCATTTAAATCTTGCAACAGGGTTTATTTCTTTTCTTTTTTTAATAATGCGTGTATAGGTGTGTATGAGTGTTTCCTTAATCCCAAGAGAAGGAAAAGAAAGAAAAAAGGGTCTCAGATCACCTGCATCCATCCATCTACGCCTTCTTCACAATGGTCAGTAAGACATTTCCACCTCTGCTCATTGCACAGTGACCATACATCTATATTTATATGTATATCTTTATCTATATGTGGTATATTTGACTTGGGCTGTCTTGGGCTGCCCCCTGCGTGGAGGTGGACTCATTACAGAAACATCTGCACTGAATATGGGTTGGAGGACCCAAAGACAGGATGGGAGACACCTCCACGCCTGGTGGAGAATGAAAGGGCAAAACTCCTGTGGGACTTCCAGATGCAGGCTAACGCACTGGACGTAGTGGTGGTTGATGAACTGGGGACGGACGTGGCGATCCCAAGTGACAGGAATATCAAGAAGAAGGAACACGAGAAACTGGGGAAGTACCAGGCGTTGAAGGAGGAGGATCTGGAGAGAAGATCTGGAAGGTGAAGGCAGCAGTGGTGTCGATAGTAGTGGGGTCAGTTGGAGCTGTGTCCTCCAAGCTGGGAGAGTGGCTCCAGGAAATTCCAGGAAGATCCGGGCTCTCGGTCCAGAAGAGTGCCGTCCTTGGGAGCAGAGAACGTACCGCCGTAACCCTCAAGCTCCCAGGCGTCCGGTAGGGACCTGAACCTGAAGAGAGGGATACCGGTATTTCTGGCTCTCCGAAGGACCGCTGAACGTAGAACGAAACTCAAAAATGATGGAACCCTTCCTCCTTGGAAAGGTGAAGGCGGCCGTGTCCTCTGCTTCTTCTTGCCTGGTGAAGTCCTTCACCGAATAGGCTGGCTGGGTAAAAACACGAGACTAAAGCCGAAAAGCTCAATTACAGTGTGCAAATATCTAATTATTTACTGGAAACGTTGACTGGAATGTTGACAAAACAATAAAATACATTAGTTGTTTGTTCTGCTCTGATATATTCCAGTTGTTTGGCATTAAGAAGAGTTCGATAAGAACGGTGCAAAAGCAGGTCTTCTGCTGAAAACTCTCAACATGTTTATCCAGTCTCCAGACACGTCTACGGTCCTGTCATCTGTAAGTACACGTCATCGCGGCAGCTGCATCCGAGGGGGATAAGAACCACGAGGCTGCGCGATTGAAGATAACGGTCTACGACATCAGCCTGTTTTCTATAAACTCAGAGAACTGAGTTTTTATTAGTCTTAATTATTGTGAAATGAGTCAGTCTTCTCAGAACCGAATACCTTCTTTAATTGTGACATTTTATTATGTGAATGGTGAAATAAAAAAGCAGAAACTGACCTTATAACAAATCAGTGAGTCGCTTTCTGTCAAGGACAAGACGGAGCTGCAGTGTTCGTATTTTCAAACATCTAATAGATCTAATAGATTTTTTCTAAGGCCAGAAGTCTTAAACCGTTGATTTAAACACACGTGACCTCCAAAACCAGTCAAACAGTTTATATAACGACACCTTTCACAGAAGGCGTCACAAAGTTATGTAAAACAGCAAATAAATGACATTATTGGATAAAAAGTTGGCAAAATTCATTTTTATTTACATATAAAATTTTAGGACTTACATTTCCACGGGGAAAAAGTTACTTTATCAAAATAAAAATGATGAAAAGTAACATTTTCAGTGTGATTTAAAAAAAAAAAAAACTTTTCAAAGTCAGAGTAGGTTAAAGTAACAGGAGGACTCCAACTGCCCAGCTCCAATTCCTGTTAGAACCGCAGTCCAACAGAACCGGCTCCAGCAGGGAACCTCGCGGTCCGGAGGCGTGGCAGTGACGGCAGTGGAGAGCGAGGAGACGCCCCCTCAAGGATGACACAAGCGAATATCTGAGCACAAACTGCGCCGAAGTCGTGACGGGGTTTCTGCGTCCCCTGCTTTGGTTTTTACGGTGGAAGCGGCCACCACGAGGGCGACGTGTGGCTCTGCGATGACGTGAAGGCTCCTGCAGGGGCGCCGCAGCGGCCGCAGCGGCCCAGACCTCGCTGCAGACTCTTGTACGAGGCAGTGACGTCCTCTAGTCCTCCTCCTTCCCTCCCGTTTTACTCAGCTGAAGCCGACAGCAGGAAGATTTGACGGTTTAATTCAAATTCAAGGAGAAATGAAAACACGCCGATGATATGGATGTTCTGAACTTACATGCTGGGGTTAGATGAGGTAGCAACCACCAAGGGGGCAGAAAAGAAGGTTTCAGAGTCAGTAGTCGTTCAGCAAAGAGGAGCAAGTTCACCAGCTTGTGCAGGAAGTCCAGATGCACCTACCTTGATGACGTCGACCCAGTTCCAGCCTCGGGGCAGCTCCCCCCTGTGATCTGAAAGCAAACGGCATCAAATACATTAACCGATTCACTAAACTGGTGTTTTAAAAGTCTGGAATCCTCAACCTAAATTGCCGGAGCCGTTAAGTGTAACTGCGCGCCAACGTTTCGGCATCACAAGCATTTATCAAGTCCAGGTCCAGATGCGTGTTAAGGTACGCCTTAAACATGCACGCTGGCGGTCACGTGCACTCGCAGCATCCAGGCGGAACCTCCTTCTCAGAGGTTTGTAATGGTAACTGATTATGAACAGTTGGACTGTGCAAGCGTTGGTACAGACGGGTATTTGTGCGGCACCACAGCGCCCCCTGCTGGACGTGCAGATACCAGGAGAACACTGCGTTTCAGAACAACTTTACACATTTTACCATCACTAGAAACACATGATGCTGCACCTGTTCTGTTGATGATTCTCCTCTTTTGCGCCTTAGTCAGCTGCTCCTTCTTCTCCTTCTTCTTTGCCGTCAAGGCAGCAGTAGTCACCTCACTGCTGGGCGTCAGTGTCTGCAACCCCGGAAATACATAAATAAATCCTCAAACACAGTGAATATTCATGTATTTGAAGTTTCCCTGCACTATTTATATTACCAGTAACTTGGTAATGTTGTTAAAGCAAAAGCTGAGACTCAACAGACACAAAATAAATTCTGACGAGGCACCACCGTTTCTAGAAACGGGCACCAAGAAAGACGCCTTGAAAAGCGCCGAATCGCTGCAGCAGTTGACGCGGACAAGAAGAAGAAAAGAAGAGCGGTGAGCTGACCACAGCGGTCACCACAGGCTTGTGGTTCTCCATGAGCGCCTCCTGGTTTTCCTTCGCCCACTCGAACAGAGTGAACATCATGGCAGTGCCCAGGTTGGCCTCCACCTGCTCCTCCAGCTTCAACAGGATCAGCTGCTTCGTTTCCGCACAACTGTTGTCAAATCAACGAAATGGAGATGAAACGTTAGAACTGCCCCCAAGAACAGCAGCATCTTATTATAGCCCAAAGAAAGGCCAGTTAACCAAGTTATTTTATTGTTTAAAATGTATATTAAAAAAAAAAAAAAAAAAAACACACGTAGATGCAGAAAATAATTGTTTTGGCACTAAAATACACAGAGGGTGTGAAAAACCACGGTGACACCAAACGCACTGCGCCTAAAGTTAAGCAGGCAGTATAAAATATATACATGCATGTGTGTGTATATATAAAAATAAAGTTTATACGGTTGCAGACCGGCTGATAAAATACAAATATAATTCGCCAGGTAGGTGAAAGTTGAATTGCACCACGTACGAGACAGTGAGGAGGCATCTTAATGATGCAAAACTAAACACGATGGCGGGAGCATCATGGTGTGAACTTGCTCGACTGCTTTCCATTGTTGATGGAAAAACTAAACCAAGTTCACGGAAACGTCGTCCGGATAAACGCCAGAGCGACTGGTCGCCAGGTGAGACGTCCTACAAGTCTGGTGATGCAGTAAAAAAGTAAACCCAGCACAAGTCCGGCTTCTGCACTTTGGAGCAGTTGTGCTCATGCAGAGCAGCTCTCTAGTTTAGTTCAAATGTGTGCATGTGGCGTGAACAAGTCAGGACTGAAGCTCACATCCTGTTGTTGAAGAAGGCATCCAGGGAGATGGTCGGGGCCGTCTCCGGGTACGCGTCCGGCCACGTAACGTCCAGGATGAAGGCTTTGGTGTCCTCGAGGTCTCCGATCTGTCGCACACAACCCAGAGAGAACACCGTCACTTAACGGCCCACGCCAGTGTGTCGCCGGCGTGACTGTACTCACCCTGAACTGGAAGGAGACCGGGCTGACTTCCTTGAAACGCTCGTCTCCCTCGTAGATGGAGCGAAGCGCCTCCAGCTCCATCTGCAACCACAGGAGATGGGACTCAGGAGACCGGGCCTCTGGAGACCAGGGCTCAAGAGACCGGGCCTCTGGAGACCAGGGCTCAAGAGACCGGGCCTCTGGAGACCAGGGCTCAAGAGACCGGGCCTCTGGAGACCAGGGCTCAAGAGACCGGGCATCTGGAGACCAGGGCTCAAGAGACCGGGCATCTGGAGACCAGGGCTCAAGAGACCGGGCCTCTGGAGACCAGGGCTCAAGAGACCGGGCCTCTGGAGACCAGGGCTCAAGAGACCGGGCCTCTGGAGACCAGGGCTCAAGAGACCGGGCATCTGGAGACCAGGGCTCAAGAGACCGGGCCTCTGGAGACCAGGGCTCAAGAGACCGGGCCTCTGGAGACCAGGGCTCAAGAGACCGGGCATCTGGAGACCAGGGCTCAAGAGACCGGGCATCTGGAGACCAGGGCTCAAGAGACCGGGCCTCCGGGGCTTAGGAAACCGGGGCTCAAGAGACCGGGGCTCAAGACACCGGGGCTCAAGAGACCGGGCATCTGGAGACCAGGGCTCAAGAGACCGGGCATCTGGAGACCAGGGCTCAAGAGACCGGGCCTCTGGAGACCAGGGCTCAAGAGACCGGGCCTCTGGAGACCAGGGCTCAAGAGACCGGGCCTCTGGAGACCAGGGCTCAAGAGACCGGGCATCTGGAGACCAGGGCTCAAGAGACCGGGCCTCTGGAGACCAGGGCTCAAGAGACCGGGCATCTGGAGACCAGGGCTCAAGAGACCGGGCATCTGGAGACCAGGGCTCAAGAGACCGGGCCTCTGGAGACCAGGGCTCAAGAGACCGGGCCTCTGGAGACCAGGGCTCAAGAGACCGGGCCTCTGGAGACCAGGGCTCAAGAGACCGGGCATCTGGAGACCAGGGCTCAAGAGACCGGGCCTCCGGGGCTTAGGAAACCGGGGCTCAAGAGACCGGGGCTCAAGACACCGGGGCTCAAGAGACCGGGCATCTGGAGACCAGGGCTCAAGAGACCGGGCCTCCGGGGCTTAGGAAACCGGGGCTCAGGAGACCGGGGTTCCGGGGCTCAGGACGCGGCCTCGCTGGGGCTAAAGCACCGTTAAAACACAACCCATACCACGTCGACGCCGCACCACGCCGCCATAAACGCGTGTGACGTGCACGGACTCGTGAACGACGCCGGCGGCTCGTGAAACGTTAAATCCACGAACTTTTGACTGGAGTTTGGCGAAGCGTCGTTGCTGTCCGTCGTCGTCCAAAGGAACAAAACCCTGCGGTCTTCTCTGTTTTTTTCACACACGCGCGCATCGTACGCGGGATGCGGGCGGATATGTGAACGTATTTGCTGTTTAAAGCTTTAAAACGTGACACTTTAGAGCTGAAAGTCGACCGGCGTCCAACCTGCGACATCCTTCACCCATACCTCTTGATCCTCGTTGGCTGTCATGCTTCCTCCTCGCTTCCTAAGCCAAATACTTCGCCTGTGGCGATCTGAACTAATAGTTTATTGTTAATAACCCATTTATTGCATTAAATCGTAACATAAAACTATAACTCGTCGTATTCTTCTTCTTCTTCTTCTTTTTCTTCTTCTCCTCCTCCTTCTTCTCCTGCTCTTATTGGCGGTTGCCAAACAGTGAAATCGGCGCATTACTGCCACCAACTGGTACGGACGGTGACTAAGTAATAACCTATTTCCATATAAGAAAAATCACGATGACAAATAAATAAAATGAGAAAAAACATAGCCTTTCTAAAAAGGGTAATCTAAGTTGTGTATCTATGCTGAGATTGTTTGTTATAAATCAGTTTGTCATGTGATTTTCTGTGGATTTTTCACATCATTTTCCACAGAAGTGACATGTACCTGTATTATGTTGATGTATATTGAAACTGAGCTACTAAGTCTAGTTAGTCGTGAAATTCACATTCTCATGTCTCCGACTTTTCTTGGTATTCTGTAGAATATTCCCTTGTTTTTCTCCTCTTTCCTTTAGTTTTGGTCTAATCAAACCAATGGTGACTGAGAATCAGTGCTATTGTTTTTTTTTTTGCCTTTCTTCCCACTCTGTCTTCTTTATCTGGAAAGGAGCGACCACTGCACCCCACGTGTTTCAGTCTAAGGATCGCTGGATGCATCTGTAAAGAGGCACGTGTTCACTATAACGGTTTTGTTTTCGACAAAGCCTGCGCTTCGGTTTCTGGGCTTAACATTCCCGAGTGTCACATCCACGTATCCACACTGCAGTGTCTTGGAAAGCTGGTTTTAGCGGCAGCAGCACAGCTGGACCCAAGTTACTCATGCGATTCTTCATTTGCTTTGCTATTTCATTACATTTCAATTTAAAACTCATTTCCCGTGGCTTTTCCCCCCTCAGGAGGCTGCTGGAACCCTTTTGGACAGACGACTCTTTATATGTGCCATTAGTTTTACCCAGTACGGTCCCTCTCAGGGGTGTAGTGGCTCTGCAAACAGCTTCATTCATCTTTATTTTTTTATTTGCATTCTTTTGCTTTTTGCAGTGTTCTGGTTGTAGTCAGTGCTGCTACTTTCTCCACCTCTGTAATTGCTGGCTGCATTTCCGTAACGACTAAAACTTCTTCATCAGCACAGGTTGGTGTTTGCAGTCCTGTTGTTCGGTGCTTCCTGCCCCTGAGTGGAAACCTTGTTTACTAGGTCCTGCATCCAGAAACGTTCCCATCAGAACTGGTTTTGAACGCTGTTGGCTCATTCCAGGGCGAGTCCAGTCTAGTCCCATGGTTTAGTAGTTTGTTTCACTTCATATTCACTGGCACTGTAAGACGGCGTTGATTTCAAAACTATAAATGTAACATATACTTACAAGTGTGTGAAACAGACACTTCAAATGATGAAGTTGACCTGATATATATAATCTGTTTTAAAACTGCCGGTTTGCAAGCATGTGGTTGTGCATGATCGTTGTGCATGCGCGGTGTGCACGCGCGATGTGCACGGGCGATGTGCAGCATGCCATTAAAGTTACCTGGTTAAAAAAAAAAAAAAAAAAGTCCCCGTCGTGCAGCTGACGCGTCTCCTGGACGTCCTGTATCCCATCATGCAACGGGCGACTACCGCGACCACAACAACAGTGAGAAATGGTGGAAAACGGCAGTCCGTCGTCGGTGGTGGTCGTGGTGGAGGCGGACGAGTACAAATGTAAGCAACGCATGCGGCGCGTCCCCGTGCGCGCTACGCCGTAACACTACAGTAACCTGCAATGTGGATGTTGCACAGTAACGCGAGTCTGATATCAGCTGTGCGCAGGACAGCACGTGCACCACGTTACTGACGGGTTATCTACACACACACACACACATATATACATATATATACATATATATATACATATATGCCGTTTTAGGGACCGACGTGGACACGGAGACCCTCATCAGGTGGAGATCCGCAAACGAGTGTCTCTTCAACGGGCGCCGGAACGCGGCACGGAAGGGTTTTGAGTAAGTCCGCGGGTTTTTGTTTTTGTTTTTAATCGCAGATTTAAGCTCAAGTTGGGCTGCTTTCAATTCCATTCAATTTTATTTATATAGCGTCTATTACAACACAAGTTGTCTCTAGGCGCTTTCCAGACACCAGAACATGACCCCCGAGCAATTATTACATAAACAACGGCAGGTAAAAACTTCCCTAGTGGAAGAAAAACCTTAAGCCAAACAATGGGAGGAAAAACTCCCTTTTAAGAGGGAAGAAACCTGGATCAGGACCTGGATCATGAGGGGGGACCCTCCTGCCGAAGGCCAGCCGGGTAGAGCAAGAAATAAGAAAGAATAGAGACATAGAGACACCGTCAAAGGTACAAGATAGGATACATTAGTAACTGTCCTTGGTAGTCCAATTAGAGTTCTGTGAATATGGGTGATATATGGATAAACGGTGATCCAATGGGATGAGGACTGCAGGTCGGGATGTCAGCAAATATCCAACAGACATCCATACAGACAGGTGAAGGCAGACACTGGGATGGTCAGAGGTGGAACTGCAGGTCAGCAAGCAGCTCCTGAGGTTCTGGTCCGCAGGACATGCAAAGAAGAGGAAAAGAAGGGCCAGACAAGCACAAAAAACTACCAGAACAATGGACCACAATTAAGTTTATGGGATACTGTTAATAAATGAGGGTTGAGGTGAAGAAGAGACAGAGAAGGCAAAGAGAAACAGAGAAGGTGAAAGGCACCACTCAGTGGATCATGTTGGTGCCCCCCTGCAGCATAGGCCTATAGCAGCATATCTACACCGAAGCTGTTTAAGATGAGCTGCTCTAATCTGGTCCTGTAGCTGCAGCTTTGACTACTGGCCCTGACACATTAAGGTACTAAATGTACACTAACTATATGCTTTATTAAACAGAAATGTTTTCAGTTTAGTTTTAAAGGTGGAGGTGGTATCAGCCTCCTTAACCCAAACTGGAAGTTGGTTCCAGAGTGATGGTGCCTGATAACAGAAAGCCGTCCTCCAAATCTACATCTGGATCTTCTAGGAACTACGAGTAAACCTGGACTCTGAGAACGGAGAACTCTGTTAGGAACATAAGGTTCTATCAGGTCTTGCAAATATCGCGGCGCTAGGCCATTTTGGACTTTATATGCCAGTAATAAAATTTTGAATTGGATTCTAAATTTTACGGGATCCAATGGAGGGAAGCTAAAACTGGAGAGACGTGGTCTCTCTTGTTGGTTCCTGTCAGCACTCGCGCTGCTGCATTTTGGATCAGCTGGAGGCTGTTCAGAGAATTACTTGGACATCCAGCCAACAACACGTTACAGTAATCTAGTCTAGAAGATACGAACGCATGAATTAGTTTTCCAGCATTACTCTGTGAGAGGATGCTCCTAATCTTTGCAATATTACGGAGGTGGAAAAAAGCGGTTTTACAAACCTGCTGGCTTGCAACTACCCTTTCCAGAATTTTAGAGATAAATGGAAGGTTGGAAATCGGTCTATAATTATCTAAAATGTCGGGGTCAAGAGAGGGTTTTTTAAGTAATGGTTTGATTACTGCGACTTTAAAAGCCTGTGGCACATATCCCAAGACTAGGGACAAGTTGATCTGTTCCAGTATTGTCGGTCCAATAAGAGAGAAAACATTTTTAAGTAGTCGAGTTGGGATGGGGTCTAACAGCCCCGATGATGATTTATATCCATTGACGACTGAAGTCAGCTCAGGGAGGTCTACAGGAACAAAACAGTCTAGAGTCAGGTCAGAGCATAATGGAGTCTCAGAAGCTGAAGAAATGCCCACAGCCGCTGTCGGGTGGGCCTGGCCGATTTCCTCTCTAATTCTGACAATTTTATTGCTAAAGAAGCTCATAAAGTCTTCACTACTGAGAGCTGCAGGGATGCACGGCTCAACAGAGTTGTGGCTCTTTGTCAGCCTGGCTACAGTGCTGAACAGAAAACATGGATTATTTTTATTATCCTCTATTAACACTGAATAATAGGCTGTTCTAGCTTTGCGAAGCGCTTTTTTATACACTATTAGACTATCTTTCCATGCATAATAAATATCTACAGACCTACTAGAGTACCACTTTCTTTCCATTTTACGCACTTTCTGTTTTAACATACGAATATGTGAGTTAAACCAGGGAGTTAAGCTCCTATGGTTAGAGACCCTCTTTCTCAAAGGAGCAACTACATCTAAAGCTGAGTGCAACACATCTGCAGTGCTACCGACAAGGAAATCAACGTCTGCAGAGGTAGAACCGAGGTCACAGCCCTCAACTGCTTCACTATGTTCCTCTGTAAGAAGATGAAGAGCAACGGCCTCCCTAAATTTAGTGATAGCTTTATCGGATAGACACCTGCTAAAGTAATTCCTCCTATTATGCGTAACGTTGACAATGTTGAATTCAAACGTTATTAAATAGTGGTCGGATAGGAGGGAGTTTACATGTGACACTAACAGATTATCAAGTTCTACACCGTAGACGAGGACCAGATCAAGAGTATGATTAAGACAATGCGTCGGTTCGTTAACTTTTTGTAAAATCCCCATCGATTCTAAGAGAATCAAAAGCCAACTTAAGACTGTCGTAGTCAACATCCATATGAATGTTAAAGTCGCCCACTATGATGACTTTATCTGTACTGATCAATAAACTAGATAAGAAATCTGAGAACTCAAACAGAAACTCCAGATAAGCTCCAGCAGGAGGCCGGTAAACTACCACCAACAAAACTGGCTTCTCTGATTTCCAGCTCGGCAGTTTAAAACTGAGCGTGAGGCTTTCAAACGTATTATAATCGCATTTAGGTTTGGATTTTATTGTAAGACTGGAGTCGTAGATCACCGCTACTCCTCCACCTCGACCTGTGATTCGAGGAATATGATAATTAAAGTAACCGGACGGCGTCGATTCATTTAAACTAACAAACTCTTCCTCTTGGAGCCACGTTTCTGTTAGGCAGAAAATGTCACTCCGGGTCTCAGTAATTAGATCGTTTACTAATAGAGACTTGGAGCTTAAAGATCGTATATTTAGTAATCCGCATCTAATTGTTTGGTCTTTAGTTCGCACTAAATGCGTATTTGTTTTTATTTTTACGAGGTTATTTTGGTTAACGCCTCTATTACGTTGCGCTTGGTGAAGATTTGGAGGACGGGGAATCGATACTAAATCTATTTTACTTGGCACCTCGTTAGAATCTCCAATTACATCATTTACTTCTACCTTTTTATTGGCAGGCGATAGTCCTCGAGAAGCAGCAGAAAAGCGTGTAAGACTGCAGCTCTGCACCCCGGCCTGGACCCTGGATTGTCAGGGGGAGGATCTAATAATATCAGCCAGATTTATAGAGATAAGAGCTGCACCATCCCGGGTGGGATGGCTTTACTGGAAGTGTGACGAAAAAAGTCCCTATGGCCACAAGTGTAAAGTGTCCGTGCTCCTGTCATGAATTAATCTAGGCAGGAATTAAGATCAGTCCTCAAAGCGCTGCTGCATCCTAATTTATATGACGTATGTGATTCTGGGGTTAGATTGTGTGAGTTAGTTTTATTCTGTGGAAGGTGAGGATAATTGTAATGGGCTTTTTCTAACAGGGAATATGTGAAGGAGCATGGCTTGGTGGGAAAAGTTGAGGCCATCAAAGTGAAGCGAAAGTGGGAAAACCTCAAACAAAAGTACAAGGCAAGTTAACGAGCTTGGATCAATGTTGGTTATTTCTTTATCCACAGCAACAGAAATGTTGACAAACAGTTTTCATGTCTAAATATGTGAATTTTATACAGGAGTTGAAGGCGTCGAGGATGGGAGTCGGCATAGAGGCAGGAGAGACCGCTGCTACGTCCTGGAAGTGGTTCACCCTCATGGATGAGGCGCTCGGTCGGAGGCACGGCGTTGTGTCTCCGGTCATCATGGACTCATCCATCCAGGATGTGTTCATGGTATCGCCTCTTACTTCCAGGAAAATACAGACTGGTTCGGAAAACCAACCAAAACGAAGGAGAAATTCCGAGTGGGTAAAGATTTTGGAGATGTCAGAGAGTGAAGATGTAAGAAAGAAGCTGTGTTTGGACAGAGAAGACGTGAAAGAAAAGGAAGCACTGGAAAGAGAGGAGAAGAGGGAAAGGGAGCGGCTTGAAAGGGAGGAGAAGAGGGAAAGGGAGCGGCTGGAAAGAGAGGAGAAGCGGGAGAGGGAGTGTCTGGAAAGGGAGGAAATGAGGGAGAGGGAGTGGCTGGAACGGGAAGAAAGGAGGGAGAAAGTGAGGCTGGACCGGGAGGAAAAGAGGGAGAGAGAGAGGCTGGACAGAGAAGAAAGGAGGGAGCTTCAGTGGAGAGAGTGGATGGACAAGAGGGACCGGGAAAACGCAGAACGAGAGGAGAGGAGACAAAGGGAATTCATGTCATTTATAGAGAGTTTATTTAACAAACAATGTTAAAATAAAAAGGTCAGAACTGAACAGCCCCTTTGCCTTCTGTAGTATTTGTGACGATCATCTAAGTTTGGTCTGATGTTGATCTTCAGTCAAACAACAACAATGCTCTGCTGCAGGGGGTCAGGACCTCAAACTGGAGTCGGAAATCGATCCTCAGAAATGTAACGCGAACTTAGACGCTGCTGACCATTATTGTGTTCAGCTCCTGCAAAGAGTAAGAGGGGTGCAGCTTCCTCTGGATCAGGTCCCTCCCGTAGGGATCAGGTCCGAAGCAGGAGCTGTGTTGTTGTGGTGAAGCGGCGAAGCGGCGAAGCGGCAGCGTCCTCGTGGAGGATCTTCTGATTATGTGGGTTACATCAGTAAACCGATGCAGCGGCGCCGCGTTGGAGCCTCATTTTAAAGCCCGGGTTACATATGATTTCTTTCTTACGCCCCGGTGACTCGTGGTCAATTACTTTTGAGTAAGGAAAGCTCTGATGTAAGTTCGGATGCCAGACGCCATGGCCAGTCAAGAGCGACGAATCCTGGCGAGGCACTTATTGACGAGTGCAAGATTTGACACTGATCCTCAGGGGATCCTGAAACATCTTATTCTGCTATAAACCTTGACGTCTGGGGGCCCTCACCATGACGCACTGATCAAACTTAACCTGCAGCCCCCTGACCTGCATGTGGTAGTGGTTGGCGACTGCGTGGTCCTCCTTCCTAGTAGGCAGCAGTGGGGGTTGCTGGTGGCCTCGCCTCGACCTCCACTGTCCTCCTTCAGGGTGGCAGCGTCAACTTTCAGTTCTCCTTACCAGCAGGAAGTGGCGGTCTGAGTATTGACCTGTGGTCCTCACTTCTCAACATCCCAGCAGTCCTCCCTTGGGATCAGCAGGCGCTGGTGGTGGTCGCAGCGATGTCAACGTCAAGCTGCAGCACTCGGTACCAGCAGCAGCCGGCGGCGCAGAAGGAGGTGACGTCAAGGCACGGTACTTGGTACCAGGAGGAAGAGGAGCAGGAGGACATCAATCTGCCGTATTTGGTACTGGCAGAAAGAAGAGGATGGCGTCAAGCTGCTGTACTCGGTACTGGGGAGGAGGAGGAGGTGGAGGAGGACATCAAGCTGCCGTACCCAGTATCGGGGAGGAGGAGAAGGACATCAAGCTGCCGTACCCGGTATCGGGTAGGAGGAGGAGAAGGACGTCATGGCAAGGTACTCGGTACCAGCAGGAAGGTGTCAAGCTGGCATAGTTTTTAACGGGTAGGAAGAGGAGGACATCAAGCTGCTGTACTCGGTACCGGGGAGGAGGCAGATGTCAAGCTGTGTCGACTCTGTACCAGCAGGAGGAGGAGGAGGAGGACGAGGCGACATCAACCTGCGGTGCTTTAGGTACAGGAGGAGGAAAAGACAGTGGTACCAAGCTGTGGTACTTGGTACCGGCAGGAGGAGGAGAATGCAGCCTCAACCTGAGGCACTCTTTACCGGCGGCAGGAGCAGGAGGTGATGTCAAGCTGCGGTACTCAGTACTGACGGCAGGAGGAGGAGGAGCAGGAGGAGGTGATGTAAAGCTGCAGCACTCGGTACAGGAGGAGGAGGCGGTGACAAGCTGCGCCCAGTTGGTATAGGAGGAGGTGGCCTCAAGCTGTGGCACTCAGTACAGGAAGAGGCGAAGTCAAGCTGCTACAAGAGGAACCGGTGGTGGCACTCTGTACTGACGGCAGGAGGAGGAGGAGAGGGAGGAGGCGTGTAAAGCTGCAGCACTCAGGTGGAGGAGGCGACGTCAAGCTGCAACACTTAGTACAGGAGGAGGCGGTGTCAAGCTGCAGCATACGGTACTGGCTGCAGGAGGAAGAGGAGGCAGCATCAAGCTGTGGCACTCATTTCTGGCGGCAGGAATAGGAAGAAGAGGAGTTAGCTGCGTCAAGCTTTGGTACTAAGAACTGGCGGCAGGAGGAGAACTGGCGGCAGGAGGTGGAGACTGCATCAAGTTGCGGTACTCTGTACAGGAGGAGGAAGAGAAGGAGGCAACAGGCGGTAATAGGTACTGGCAGCAACAGGAGGAAGAGATGGCGTGAAGATGTGGCACTGGGTACCGGCGGCAGGAGGAGGAGATGGTGTGAAGCTTCTGTACTTGGTACTGCGACAGGAGCAGGCGGTGGAGGTGTTATCACGCTTTGGGAGTTGGAACCTGCAGCAGGAGGAGGAGGAGCAGGCGCATCAAGTTGTGGCACTGGGTACCGGCGGCAGGAGGAGGAGATGGTGTGAAGCTTCTGTACTTGGTACTGGCAGGAGGAGGAGGAAGAGGAGGCAGCGTGAAGCTGCAGCATTCGGAGCACTCGTAATTATACACATCCAGATTACGTTGTCTGGATGTTGTCAGGGATCATTGACATTTTGTTCTTTTGGAGTCACTGCCACAAGTTGGGGCCTAAGAATTGTGTCTCATAGTTTGAATTGCTGGATTATTCACAAGAGTTTGTTGCCGCCCGCCAGTATTTTTGTTCAGGGTCTCAGCTAAACCCAGTATTATTGACCTAGGTTTGAGACCGGACTTGCCCACAGCCAGACCACATTCTGGAGCACCGCTGCAGCATCGTTATCAGGTGTAAAAACACCGGTCTTTTTCAGGCCACTGCCTGGACTTCAGCTCAGTCCATATTGAATGATACCCCAACTTTTGTATTTGAAGACACCGGCTTCCTCTGGTGTGCTCCAGTATCTCCTCAGTTGTGGCAGCGGGGTGTCTTTCTCACTCTGGCTGCTTTTGCTCAGTGCAAGTCCACTTGGACTTTAACCACAACTCGTTACACCGCTCACGGTGTACTGGTCCTCACTAGTGCTGGGCCACTAGTTTCATACTATCATCAGACTGAACCGTGAGCAGAAATCGCAGTTTACCTAAACGTCACCACTTGGTATTTCAGCTGTGCGAACTCGCATCTTTTCATTGGACGTTACTCACCTGTTCAATAGCGCAGACATGAAGAGTCCCAACAGTCCCTCCCCTCTTTGACTGCTTGGGTTCTTGCAGTGTTCATACTCCATTCACGCTGTTAATGCAACTCCGTTGTTTCTACAATCTGCTTTGATACCGGTGGACACTTTAAACCTCAGACTGACTTTTATTTAAATGAACTGGTTGCTACACTTCCTTTGTTTATGCAGCTTCTTTATTCGGACATTGTTCCTTGGCTAATGAATTAATTTACAGCTGCTGTCAGATGAACCTTTATCCTGCTGGTGAGGAGGCCAGTCTCATCCACATAAATTAAAACGACGATTAAACAGTCCTGCTGTGTTTATTCAGCACTGGATTGTCTTTGCTTTTACTTATCGGATCCAGCTGAGGGCGGGGCCTGCCAGAGTCCTCGCTTTTTACTCTGTAATAAAGAACTCGCACTCGAGATTTTATCTCAACCCTTTTCACAATGCTGGCCCTGCAGCTGTCTGAAACAGCAGTGGTAAACTTCTAGAGACATGTCTTTGTCTTTGTCTGGGTGTCTGAACTTGAATCAGATTAACTTACTTTACTAATAACATAGACATCTGTCTAACTCTATGCACCAAAGATATTGTGTTAACGTTTCACTGCACCATCAGCTACAATATCGTTTCATGTGCATCTTCATGTAAAGAAACGGCTTGAGGGCATTGTTGTAATTTGCAGCAATAATTCTCGAGGTCTCTCTCCGAGCTCGGTATGTGAGTTAGGTAGTGTCTGCCGTTACTCACCGACTCTTACAGCTGTGGCCTTTTTTGTGCTTTGATAGAGGATTAAGATGAAATCACCACATCAGCTCTATTTAAAAAACTTGACCCTGGACAGGTCGCCAGTCTATCCAGGGCCACATAGAAGACAAACAACAAATCACACTCACATTCACACTTACGGAGAATTTAGAAGCATCAATTAACCCACCATGCACGTTTTTGGACTGAGGGAGGAAGCCGGAGTACCCGGAGGGAACCCACGCAAGCACGGGGAGAACATGCAAACTCCACACAGAAAGACCCACCGGGCCGGGAATCGAACCTTGTTGCTGTGAGGCAGCAGTGCTAACCACTAAGCCACCGTGCTGCCTGTGAAATCAAAGTCCCCATTTGAAAAACTCAGATCTAAAACTTAAATAATGTTGCTTCGCTTCATCACTAGGTGTCAGGATTTAGTCAGAGATCCACCGTAGCTTTGGCCGTCACTATGAAAGATCATAACAAAATCAAGAGAAAAGCTGCAAACACCTTTTAATTTACTTGCTGCTCGGAAATAAATGTAGCCTCACCGGCTATCCTTCCTCTTATCTTTTCCTCTTCAGTACAAAAGTGAGCGTTTCCTCTGAGTTTGACTTTGATGTTCACAGGACAGTGAAAACCAGTAGGTAGACATGCAACCAGTGAAGGTTAAAGGGTACAGCTGGCCAGGCTAAAAATATGGGTAAAATATGAATTTATTCATTTGTTTGCCTGTTTCCACATTTATTTAGGCAGGTCAAGGACAATGCAAGTGCACTATTTGTAGAGCACATTTCAGCAACAAGGCAATTCAAGGTGCATTACATAATAAGAACATGAAAAGTAAAGAGAAGAAAACAAATTTAGTTACAGCACAAAGGCATAATACAGAAGTTAGACTTAAACTAGAGTCACAGTGTAGTACTTAAATTAACCGTGTTTAAATCTAAATTCAGAATGGGTTAAATATTAACTATAATATTAAATATAAGATTAAATCATTCAGTCAAAGGCAGCTGTAAACAAACAAGTATTTAAAGGAACTGAGGGTTCCAGCATCCTGCAGTTTTCTGGAAGTTTGTTCCAGATCTGTGGAGCATAAAAGCTGAATGCTGCTTCTCCGTGTTTGGTTCTGATTCTGGGGGACAGAGAAGACCTGAACCAGAAGACCTGAACCAGAAGACCTGAGAGGTCTGGATGGTTGAAATGGCAACAACCAGTCTCTGATTTGGTTTGGTCCTAAACCATTCAATGTTTTATAAACTAACAGGAGTATTTTAAAGTCTTTTCTCTGAGAAACAGGGAGCCAGTGTCAGGACCTCAGACCTGGACCGATGTGGTCCACTTTCTTAGTTCTAATGAGAACTCAAGCAGCAGCGTTCTGGATCAGCTGTAGCTGCAGTCCTTTGATCCTGGAGATTTTCTTCAGGTGATAGAAGGCAGACTTGTATTATTATTTTGATGTCTCTAAAGGTTCAGCTCTGAGTCTATGACTACACACAGATTTCGGGCCTTGTCAGTGGTTTCTAGCCGTAATAACTGAAGCTGTGTGTAACGTTGTGTGTCATCTGCATAGTTATGGTAACATATCTTGTTATTTATTATTATCTGAACTAGTGGAAGAATGTAGATGTTAAACAGGAGGGGTCCTAGGATAGAACTTTGGGGAGCTCCGCATGTAATTTCTGTCGATTCCAATGTAGTTTTCTATTGACACACAAAATAGTCCCTGTCCTTTAAGTAACATTTAAACTAGCAGAGTACTGTGCCAGAAAGTCTGACCCAATAATGAGGTCCAATAACAATAATTTTTCAGTGACCTGAACAGAAGATTTCAGATGGGTCTGTAATTTTGCATTAGGAACCCATCCAGCTTATACTTTTTCAACAGTGGTTTGATGACTGCTGTCTTCAAGGTTTGGGGGAAACATTTGACAAAAGGGATGAGTCTACTATTTGAATCAGATCAGATGCCATGACAGGTAAAACTTTCTTAAAGAAAGTTGCGCATAAAATACCAAGACAACAGGAGGATGAGTTTAGCTGAGCCATAATATCCTCCAGGTTTTTGCGGTTTATTGCCTAAAATTGCGCCAAACTGTGTTGGTGACCATAAATCTGAAAAAATTTAGTGGCACTATGAAGGATAAATAGTCACGTACAAGCATCGTGAAGGGGCTCTGGAAACATCAGAGTTAGGAGAGAAGCAGGATAAAGGAATGAGACCAATCTGTCAGGATAACCACATTTCAGTTTTGTTATCATAAACAGCATCATCATTAACAACAGATTCTGTTCATTGACCATATAATTAACCGTACTAGACAGATTAAGCGGGTATAGATAATGGATGGATGGATGGACTCTAAACCGCTTCAGTACATTTGACCTGAACGTCCCAAGACCTTATAAGCCTAAAACTTCAAACTGGTCATTTAGAACCGATGAAGCACTCTGGATAAGAGATGAAATGAAGTCCAGTCTCGTTATATTCAAGCATTTTAGGATTACCATGACTTAGATGAGTGAGAATACACACTGGCATACAAACCGTACTGATATTAAAATGGGAAAGACTTGATATAGATAGGAATCTATGAGATTTGAGTGATGATATGATTATTCTACCGTGGACTGCACACAGTCGCAAATGGACAAGTGTTTAACACTTTGAAAAGATAATTCATCTCTATTCAAGAAAAGCCAGAATTAGATTTTGTAATCAGAGAATATGAAAGTATTTGAAAAGATAGAGAGCGGGGCAGTGGAAGAGGTTGCGTCATCTTTGGAAACACAGGAGGACAAGTAATAGTTATGGAAATGTGGACATTAGAAGGAAATTTGAAAACCGCAGTCTTTTATAAGTCATAGAAGATAATATTTGAATTGCTGGATAAATTCACTGAGCATATGCATGAAAAAGAAATATAGTGGAGATTTGAATGCCCATCACACATTATTGAGTAATCACAATTATAATTACAGAATAGTCATTGAGGAAATAATGGAGATAAGAGGTGGCACATGGTTCAATATCAGAACAGGTACAGTGTCTGATTGATTTAACGTTGGTATCAGGTACATTACCTGGTGTTTGGAATGTTAATGACTTATGGAGGCTGACAGCAAATATAAGGACATCAGTTCAAATACACTAAAAACAAAAAGGGATTGTTGCTTGAAGAGAGAAAATAAAACAACTAAACAGGGGAAAGGTTTTAAAATATGTGAATATGGGTTTCCAGTCTACACGAATGCATCAATCTGTTTTCTAAACAAGATGGGAGGGTTTGTTTTTTCATTTAAGCGGGGAAAAGGTTTAATGAAGAATCGTTACCGAACATAAAAGAACTGTTGGCGATATTCTGAGCAGTCGAGTGTAGAGGCGGAGAGATCGATGAAGATGCTGTTGCACCCCAGCAGGATCACGATGTCAGATGTTCTTCATGAAGCGGGATCCAAATCCTCGTGGACAAGTGTAAATTAACCAGAATTCTCCGTCTCCTCAGTCACACCTTATCGACAGATCAAAGTGGAATCAATACGTTGTTCAATAGCTCAACCCAACATGATACCTGATGTCTGGGCCGTGCAGCATTGATTGCTGTTTTGATAATATTCTGAAAACAGAGAGATAATGAATGGTCAAGTGTTATGCCCTCCAGATGCCCATGGCTGTGGACTAAGTGGTGCTCCGTTACGCTCGTTCAAAAACACCGTTCAGTGCAAACACCGGCCCCCTGCAGGGCCATCTTCATCGCAAATTCAGAAATTCAGTGTGTCATGGATCCATCATTACCACAGATCGAACCAGTTACTCTTTAGCGTCAGTAATCAGTCACGAGGGCCCACCCTTCTTATCTGGTCTCTGGATGAGGCGGAAAAGTGAGTAAAAACCAAAGTACTCACATCACTCAGTCAACAGAGGGGCTGATAAAGGAGTGCTGTTTAAAACAGTTAAAAACAGATACATATTTGCTGTTATTGTTGAAAATAGATAATTGAACATCTTTATGGAAATTTGATCCAATTTGTGAAAATCTCTGACTGATGGTGAAGTAACATTCATCGCTTTTCCTCCGTCAACAGAGGACCTGTCACCAGAAATGATGTAAATATGCATTTGTCCACTTGTTCTAAACTCCGTCAAATAACCCCCGGCTGTAAATGTTGAGAAATGTATCCGCTAGGCCTCTGTTTTTGTCAGGTAGCATTAATGCTCGTACTGAAGTGGGATGGCTCCAGCAGACCCAGGTCAGGTTTAATGGCGTGTTTTAATTCCAGTCTCTCACCCTGCTGCAGCACCAAACCCCCTCCGATGAAGATGGCTGGTGAAATATTCATGTAGTTACAGTACATCTGCTTAATTAGCACCACGGTGTAAAACTGAAATTGCTTCGACGTGCTAAACAACTTTACATTCCTGATGTGGGTGTAATGTTAAAAGCCAGTAGCACTATTCAGTGTGTAGGCAGCGACAGGCATCTCCACCACGCAGCCTCAAATCAGAGACAGTTTGAACAATGATGCTTCTCTTTTACGCTCCCTTCACGTGGAGCATCCGTTCCACATTAGGCTTGGCTTAAGAAACTAATATTTTACCTTTTACTATGCGTCTTAATACTTACACTTTCCTCTGTAAAGCCTAATTAAATGTTTGCTCCAGTGTGCATTAATGTCTTTTAGAGCAGTGGTCTTCACACCTGGTCCTCAGGACCCCTTCCTGCATGTTTTAGATGTCCCCTGGTTCAGGAGACGAGTGACAGGATCACAGACCCGGGACGGAGGCGGGCCGTCTTCCTGAGTCATGCCGGGGAAACGTGTATGGTGGGCTGAGAGATTTGTGTCAATCTGGGAAGCCAGGAGACAACAAGGACAGTCGCCTTCTGCATTTTTGGGCGACCTGACAAGACTTTCTCTGTATGTGACTACAGTTTGACGCTGTGACGCGGTTCACACCCACTGTTTTTATACTGCTTGGGGTGAAGCAGGAAGAGGCAGTGATTTTAAGGGGGAAAAATCCTGTATAAAAGAGAGAAAATCCCCTTTAAGAGGGAAGAAACCTGGACCAGGACCTGGATCATAAGGGGGGACCCTCCTGCTGAAGACCAGCCGGGTAGAACAGGAAGTAGAGAGGAGAGACACAGACACACCGTCACAGGTACAAACGACCAGATCCATCAGTATAATTATCCATCAGCAGCAGAACTGAGACTTCCATGTATGACTGGTACCTGGTTAGTTGGTGGACTACAGAGACCACTATCTAAACAGGTGTAGACAGCAGACACTGAGGAGGTCAGAGGTGGGACTGCAGGTCAGAGGTGGGACTGCAGGTCAGTGGGTCATGTTGGTCCCCCTGCAGCAGGTCTACAGCAGCAGATCCAGATGAAGCTGTGTTGAAGACCAGCTGCTCCAGTCTGGTCCTGCAGCTGCAGCTGTGACTACTGGTCCTAAAATATGAACATATTCCTGCAGACATGTCTTAAAAAAATAATTGATACATAGTAAAAAAATCCTATTTGACCTGAGTTTTTTAAACACAAATTTATGGCATGAAGCGAATTCACTCTCTAGTCTAAGAGTTGTGTTTTTTAATTAGTTTTTTAGAGAACAGGTACGGCTTTTCTTTATAAAGAACAAAACAAACAAAGGAAACAACAACTGTGTTTGCACTGCATCCGCTGTTTTGGATGAAAGCTTAAATATCCTTTCTGAGGCCTTTTAAAAGCTCAAGGTTAAAAAAGAAAATGAAAAAGAAAACAGATAAGACTGTAGATCTTTGCTATAAAAGCTGTCAAAGATTTGAGGATTTACTTCCGTCTTAGAGCGAGTAGGCAAAGCTGACAGTGCCACCTTAAATCCTACCTGATTTGTCACGCTGGAGGGATCTTTTAGGTTTTAGAGGTGACTCATCATCTTAGTTGTAGGATCAAAGCTTTTAAATTTCACCAGGCAGAATTACACAGTCCACGCATCTTATGAAGTTTGTGATCCTGAATTCCTGGGAAGAGTTCATTTCTCGAGAGCCACGACCTTGATGACTGAGAGTCCACACGAACACACTCAGCAGCCACTTCACGAGCTGTACCTAATAAGTGAGTAGTTTATGCTTTCCATGAAATATAATCAACCCAAGCAATCTAATATGTGCCAGGACTTCTGCTTTCACAGCATCACGTTTCAGACGTATCACAGCTTATCTCAGCCTTCCTCACTACATCACTCAGCACGTCGCAGTGATGTTGACTTAAGCATCAACCACAGCAGAAACACTCAGGTCAAAGCATCCCGCAACTTTTTAAGATTTAAATACAACACGGACGAGATCAACGAGGTTCTATAATATTGTGTAAGCAGCAAGTTTTCAATGTATTTTCAATATAAAGGCTCACTTGTTATCAGTGAACGACTTTCCACCTTTAACTGAGCCGTCTCTGCTAATCAGCGCCTTCACTAAGCTGTTATTCTGCGTCGCAGTTGTCCGTTCGCCGTCCTCCTTTCCTCCACTGCTCTGGGCCACATGGTTCAGTGACAGACGTCTCCGACATTTATCAATGAAATGGCTCATTACTGTGACAGGCTGGTAGAAAACTGAAATATTTCTATCTTTTTTTAGTGCAATCCATTACACAATAAATAACGTGCAATTATCGTACAGCAGGAGCTGGATGCAAGGCCGTTATCATCTCTTCACTGTTCTTAATTAACTTATCCACCATGTGAAAGATTTGTGGCCTACAGGGCAAATTCAAAATCGGCTGAGGGAGGTGTGCTTCCTCTTGAGATATGATAATTCAAATAAACATCTTCCTCACCAGCCAGGCTCAGAATAACTCTGTATTTCTGTGCTGTGCAGTGCAGAAAAGAGGAAGTGTGAGAGCTTTGTTCTTCTGCTTTGGCAGGGAAGGTAAACTTCAGGCAGGGTCTCCGTCGTTTGGGCATCCAGCTAAGCCCGGCTGATAAAACTGGGCCTGCGTGGTGAGGAGTGCGTCACGCTCCCCAGACAGGTATACCAATAACATAAGCAGCGAGGAAGGGATCGTTTAGGTCACGGGGTGTCACGTGCACGTCTGGTTCCTCTTCAGATGCCAGTGGAGAAACAAACAGAACACGTGAAACCGTTTGAAACGCATGGATATGCCAGTTTGGTGGAGAAGGAACATTTTCTATTGTGTAAATCCTGATCACGGACAGGCTGGTTTTTTTGTCACCTTCAAGCATCAAGGTTCAGTGGTGTGATAAGATGTAGACCTTGCAACATTGCCACAACGAGCAGCCAGCATGGACTGAAGATAATGAAAGCCGTTCCACTGGCTGTCTTCACGGTAAAAACAAATCCATCAACCAGAAAATTTTTTTTTTTTAACAAAGCAAACAGACAACTTTTGGTGGAGTTCTGTGTTGAAACTGTTTCCTGTCAAATAACTGCCGGATGCACAGACTGTGCACAGCTTCCCGACAGCCCGCTGATGTAGATGTGAACCTCCCACCTCCCATCACAAACCTGCAAACCAGAAATCAATGTGTTGCGACAGACCAACACGAGTGACCCAATCAGTCATCAACATGACGTGTTCAGGACTGGTAGTTAAAGGAGAGTACACATGTGGCTGCTCACCAAACCTCTGAGGAGTTTATACATAAATGATTAAACCTAACCCACGCTGCACCATTGTGACATGTTATTAATCTAAGAGAAAGTGTAATACAAAGGTTTTTTGTGCGTTTGCGTGTCTCTGGCTGGATGTGATGTAGTCTTGTTGGTCGGTCTTACGTCATCAAAATCTACTTTGTTCTTGGCCTCATTAGTAAAATGTAGTTGTGTTTAACACTACTTAATTATTATGCATTACTGCATTACATAAAGGTTTTATCCTCCACTGCCTTCATCCTCTGACTATTTTTGCAACGGCGGAAGAGGCAATCGCAATCATTTGTCAGAGACTAAAGATGTTTTTGTCCATCTTCAAAAGTCGAGATCTTTGTTTTTTCATTGTTTTGAGGAGAAGTCTCGTAGGACGATACACGGAGAGTTATGGAGATACAGGGAGAGAACTGGGAGTTACACTCGTACACGAAAAACGCCGTTCAATGGAAACACCAACCCCTCTCAGCCGGACACCTGCTCCAGACCTCACTAAGACCAAAACCTGGACCAGTCCAGCTCCGAGGTCTTTACGCTGGCTGCCTGTCCGTCCTGGGACAGGCAGCCAGCCAGGTCTTTGCAGGCGCTACTTCAGCTGAAGAGACGGTAAGTAGAATTTACTTTGAATCTGGTGCAAGTAAAAGAAAATACAAAGAAATAAGAAGATACGTGAGATTTACTCAAAAATGCCTTTGCTGTCCAGATAAAAATGCAAAAACGTGGTCAAGACCTGAAGGTGCAGTTCATAGGAAGAGAGAACTCCAGTCTCCACGTACCGGCCACTGAACATTCAGTTATTTACAACGGCCGACCCCGACCAGCTGCTCGCAGCAGCTGATGCGCTTTGAAATGGCGAAATAGGAATTAAATGCTGAATATTTTACTTGGTCTTGTCAGATTGAACACATATGCACTTTGATTATAGCTTTTTATTTCAGGCTTAGTTAAGGATATTTCTATGGATATGAGTGATGGTAAAACTTGATAATAAATGGTAAAGAGCGTATTTTTTCATTTCCTTCCACTTGTACATGAGCTGGCATCTAAAGCAGAGACAGCCAACTCCCTATAGATATCGTGAGGGAGTTCAAATAGAATACGTCTACATTATAGAGACTCCCCATTATCCCCCTTACTCTAAATATCTTCCTGCACACCTGATACCATTAGAGCTATACGACTCTCCTTAAATTATATCCTATACTTCAGTTTTAGCATCTTTTAAACCATCTGTGAATATAAACTCTTCCCTCAAGAAATAATACCTGGTATAGTTTTGCACAATCGACTCCAAGCTGTGATTGCTTGGACAACAAGTTTGTGGCAAAGACAGACTGAGTGATTAAAAAGGTAATTAAATGGCCCACTTGCCAAAAGCTCCATTTTGTGTTTATTGCTGTATGAACAAAATAGCTGATGTTGTTCTCCTTTGGGAACCTTATGAAAAATAATGGGCCAGAATGTGAAATCAGCACATCTTTCTTCCTCCTCCTTTTGTGCTCTCAACTATCTGCTTCTTGTACATGAATCGAGTTCAGCAGAATTCCCTGGGAAACAGCGTGAGGCTTCCCATTAAAGCAGATGCTACTTATCATGTGCCAAGGAAATCGGCTCACAGCGATATTTCCCGTAATGACGGGGCACTGGTTTGTGCAAAAGATCTCCTCATACTTTCATCTTCGTCCCCATGAACCCGTTCTTCCACAGCACACGGCATTTTTAGGTAAATATTTGTCTATTTTTTAAAATGTGCACATAAATATGAACACCTGTCCAATTTGACTCCAATTGATTTTTGTGTACATCTGTGTACATCTGTGTACATCTGTGTACATCTGTGTACATACGTGTACATACGTGTACATACGTGTACATCTGTGTACATCTGTGTACATACGTATACATCTGTGTACATCTGTGTACATACGTGTACATCTGTGTACATCTGTGTACATCTGTGTACATCTGTGTACATACGTGTACATCTGTGTACATACGTATACATCTGTGTACATCTGTGTACATCTGTGTACATCTGTGTACATACGTATACATCTGTGTACATCTGTGTACATCTGTGTACATACGTGTACATACGTGTACATACGTGTACATCTGTGTACATACGTGTACATACGTGTACATACGTGTACATCTGTGTAGATATGTGTACATCTGTGTACATCTGTGTACATCTGTGTACATACGTGTACATCTGTGTACATCTGTGTACATCTGTGTACATCTATGTACATCTGTGTACATCTGTGTACATACGTGTACATCTGTGTACATCTGTGTACATCTGTGTACATCTGTGTACATACGTGTACATCTGTGTACATCTGTGTACATCTGTGTACATCTGTGTAGATATGTGTACATCTGTGTACATACATGTACATCTGTGTACATCTGTGTACATCTATGTACATCTGTGTACATCTGTGTACATCTGTGTACATCTGTGTAGATATGTGTACATCTGTGTACATACATGTACATCTGTGTACATCTGTGTACATCTATGTACATCTGTGTACATACGTGTACATCTGTGTACATCTGTGTACATACGTGTACATCTGTGTACAAACGTATACATCTGTGTACATCTGTGTACATCTGTGTACATACGTGTACATCTGTGCACATCTGTGTACATCTGTGTACATACGTGTACATACATGTACATCTGTGTACATCTGTGTACATCTGTGTACATACGTGTACATACGTGTACATCTGTGTACATCTGTGTACATACGTGTACATCTGTGTACATACATGTACATCTGTGTACATACGTGTACATATGTGTACATCTGTGTACATCTGTGTACATCTGTGTACATATGTGTACATACGTGTACATCTGTGTACATACATATACATCTGTGTACATCTGTGTACATACATATACATCTGTGTACATACGTGTACATCTGTGTACATCTGTGTACATACATATACATCTGTGTACATACGTATACATCTGTGTACATACGTGTACATCTGTGTACATCTGTGTACATCTGTGTAAATACGTGTACATCTGTGTACATCTGTGTACATCTGTGTACATACGTGTACATTTGTGTACATCTGTGTACATCTGTGTACATACATATACATCTGTGTACATACGTATACGTCTGTGTACATACGTGTACATCTGTGTACATCTGTGTACATCTGTGTACATCTGTGTAAATACGTGTACATCTGTGTACATACGTGTACATCTGTGTAAATACGTGTACATCTGTGTACATACGTGTACATCTGTGTACATACGTGTACATACATATACATCTGTGTACATACGTATACATCTGTGTACATACGTGTACATCTGTGTACATCTGTGTACATACATATACATCTGTATACATCTGTGTACATACGTGTACATCTGTGTACATACGTGTACATCTGTGTACATACATGTACATCTGTGTACATCTGTGTACATCTGTGTACATACGTATACATCTGTGTACATACGTGTACATCTGTGTACATACATGTACATCTGTGTACATCTGTGTACATCTGTGTACATCTGTGTACATACATGTACATCTGTGTACATCTGTGTACATCTGTGTACATCTGTGTACATATGTGTACATATGTGTACATCTGTGTTCATCTGTGTACATATGTGTACATACGTGTACATCTGTGTACATACATATACATCTGTGTACATCTGTGTACATATGTGTACATATGTGTACATCTGTGTACATCTGTGTACATCTGTGTACATATGTGTACATCTGTGTACATACGTGTACATATGTGTACATATGTGTACATCTGTGTACATCTGTGTACATATGTGTACATACGTGTACATCTGTGTACATACATATACATCTGTGTACATCTGTGTACATACATGTACATCTGTGTACATCTGTGTACATCTGTGTACATATGTGTACATATGTGTACATCTGTGTACATCTGTGTACATATGTGTACATACGTGTACATCTGTGTACATACATATACATCTGTGTACATCTGTGTACATATGTGTACATCTGTGTACATACATTACATATACATCTGTGTACATCTGTGTACATCTGTGTACATATGTGTACATCTGTGTACATACATTTACATCTGTGTACATCTGTGTACATACATATACATCTGTGTACATCTGTGTACATATGTGTACATATGTGTACATCTGTGTACATCTGTGTACATACGTGTACATCTGTGTACATCTGTGTACATCTGTGTACATCTGTGTACATCTGTGTACATACGTGTACATCTGTGTACATCTGTGTACATCTGTGTACATATGTGTACATCTGTGTACATCTGTGTACATCTGTGTACATACATGTACATCTGTGTACATCTGTGTACATACATGTACATCTGTGTACATCTGTGTACATATGTGTACATACATGTACATCTGTGTACATCTGTGTACATATGTGTACATACGTGTACATCTGTGTACATCTGTGTACATCTGTGTACATCTGTGTACATACGTGTACATCTGTGTACATCTGTGTACATATGTGTACATCTGTGTACATCTGTGTACATACGTGTACATCTGTGTACATCTGTGCACATACGTGTACATCTGTGTACATCTGTGTACATACGTGTACATCTGTGTACATCTGTGTACATATGTGTACATCTGTGTACATCTGTGTACATACGTGTACATCTGTGTACATCTGTGCACATACGTGTACATATGTGTACATATGTGTACATCTGTGTACATCTGTGTACATACGTGTACATCTGTGTACATCTGTGCACATACGTGTACATATGTGTACATATGTGTACATCTGTGTACATCTGTGCTTTAGCAGTGATGATGCCGTGGGAATCAAATGTATTCATCACTTTTCAGTTTGTAGATGCTTTATTGTGAAGCATTTAAACATTTATATGACACTTGACGTCGTCTTGTAGACTATATCTAATCAGGACAGGAATGTTGTCCTTGTCGTGAGCAGCCACTATGATTTTGTTGTAATTCCAGTATCCTGCCATCACTGTTTTCTAATTTGCTCCTTTCCTGAATAAATGCTGTGATAGATTTATTTTCTTTTGCCAGAGAAACGTCACATATTGATTGTGTTGTTAATTACATTATGCATCATCCAGTCCCAACATTAACTAACCACTAACCACTGTGGTTTATTTTAGACTCCATCTGCTGTAAAGGGCTTCTGTTTATCCTACGAGGAGTTGCACGCTGTGCTCTCTTTAATGTTCTGGACGCATTCAGACAGACCGCATTGGGCTCGTACTGTCTTCCACCATGGTTCTGAAAGGGTCTCAGTAGATCGCTTGGACAAGTGCAAAGATGCTCCTCCTCTGCAACGCATCAGAAATGACACCATCTGCCGTTAATAAGCCTGGACGTCCTCTCCCTGCATCCTGCTGATCTGTATCAGTCACTTATCCTAAACTCAGCGAGGTGCTGAATTTGATCCTTCAGCCACGTTTTGATGAAACACTTTGTATTTTCTTCTCTTGTTTTCACATATATTAATGGTTAATACCACGTTTGGTAGAACCCACGAGCACACGAGGGGTTCCCCATCTCTTCAGCTGAAGTAGCACGAGAGGGGGGAATAAATATTCTGCAGACGAGGGCTAAAGTCACCGGGTGTGGAACGTGAAAGAGCGAGAAAGAAAGACGAGACAGTGATGGGTGCAGTTTGGTGTCAGTGTGGTGTGTTGTAGCGTGCTTAAATGAGTTTAAAACGTGTTTATAAAATAAAAGTAGACACAGGACAATCAGGTTTTTACAAGCAAAAAGAGGACAGAGAAAAGGGGGAGGAGCTTTCTATTTACATTGTTTTATTGGTGTGTGACGTGTGTGTAGTGAGTTTCAGATGCATGTACGACTGTAAACATTTCTGAGTGTTTGGGGGTCAGTATTAATATGTATAAAATACTTATACACAATATATATAGAAGTATTTGTAACTGCTCGTACATATCTGAATATATCAATATAAAGTCGTATACATTCAACTAGTACATTGTGGGAAGAGAGGAAACGAGTGAAAAGAGAGCAACAAAATAGATAACTAAATTATAAATATACATACACACACACCTTCACACACACACACATATATGACAAAGATCAATGTGTGGACATCCATCTAAGAGTACATAATCGTCTTACTATGCATGAATGTAAGATACATACACACATGTACATGATTATACATACATACAAATATACACTGATACATTCATGTACACACGTGCTTAAATATATAAACACATATGTATAAATAACTATTCATATACTATGAATATACATATTATATACACATGCATATATCACATAATAATATATATGTACACATCGCATTCACATGTCACAATACATCATTTTATATATATATATATATATATATATATATATATATATATATATATATATATATATATATATATATATATATATATTCGTTTATACATACACCCATGAAACACTTAATTCCCTAAAGACCTGATTCGTCTTCATCAGAGCTCCCGGCTCTTACATTTTATTTACCAGCGGTCTCACATTCTTGCTGACTGTTGAAGAATAAATGTTTTAAAATGTCATCTTCTGGCACTCGGATTTATTCCTCTCCTACTTCCTTCAAGTCTTCTTTTGCAGTTGTCTGGATATGGGGTCTTTTCCTGAGCGTTGTTTGAGCTTCGGAGACAACTGTCCCATTGTTGTGACATCATCATAGGAGATGTTTAAAAATGCCAGGAATGAATTAAGCAGCACATCATCCTCGCCAGTGCGTTTCAATAGAAAAAAGCTCAGTAGAAACAGTTCAACAATCAAGGTTTTTGCAAAAAAAAAGAAGAAAAATACAAAAGGCTTTAATTGTCTTTTTTTTTAAATTAAATTTAAGCGATGGCGTGTGGTGAATAGATGTCTTTACGACCATCGAACATCCAGATATTAAGAAGGGAAATGTCATCAACAGTTCAGCTGTTGTCATTTCAGGGAAAAACCAGTGTAACCACACACGTTTCTCTCTGTTTTTCTGCACTAGAATAAAAAAGGAAGTTTATGCAAAACTGCTGGAGTGGCGCTGATCTGACTTTCACTTCCTGTGCAACAAAAAGCCATCTGAGGTGCAAAGAATAAGCAAAACTAAAACCCATCTCATGTAAAAGCTTGATATCAACGTTTAAGAAGTGTCCTTGTGAGTGATCTGTTTATCTCCTTTTTTAAATATTGTTTTACAGACATAATTGTCACCAGTCAGCTAATCAGAGGCACAAAGAAACAAGAGTTTACAGAAAATGATTAAAAAAAAAAGACTACAGTCCTTCAAAAAGGACTTCAAATTCAAAAGGACAGAGGAGGCTGGATAAGTGATGAGAAGATCCACTCAGCTCAAGAGCATCGAAGCAACAGAGAGTCAGCATGACTAACACCAGTTTGAGGATTTATCCGTGCTTCATCGTGTTTTATTCACTCAGACATGTTGCTGCTCACAATTCTGACACAAATACGCCAAATAATAAAAGCAAGGAGCACGCTGTGTGTCAACATCTTTATCTTTCTTATCCATGGCCCAAACTCAAACGCTCCAGTCAGCAAAAGGATTTCAAAAAAAGGGCAGGAGGTCTTCTAATCTCCGCTTTGCAACTCATTAACACCCAGTCGTGTTGTAATGTCTTGTCCAGAAGCAGTGATCAGTTCTATCGTTGTTCAACAAAACCAGTTTTTCTCTTGTTCTCTCAGTAGAGAATATATTTGGATTAGATAATAAAGGATCAACTATTGTACAGCCACACCCAGTTTTGTTGTTTTATCAAAGTGTAAGTTGGTTGACCAGAGTCTCGCAGCAAACTTTGAGTACAAGCTCTGACCGCGATGGGACGTCTGGGTCCAGTACACCAAAGGTTCAGGTAGGGTCGGCATCCCCAGATGTTAAACACATGTTCGCACGAAGAATTGGCATAATCGATTAAAAATATGTGGTTAAGGTTAGAAAGTGTACATGGTGAGTGCTTTCAAGTTGTTTCACGATGTCGCTCATTCGCGATACAACATCTTGATAATCAGCTAGTTTGACTGGCAATTCAAAAACGCAATTCTCAAAATGTATTTACCAAAAGAGAAATAAATAACTGAATTTCCCACTTCATTAAATATGTTTTCTACTAAGGGAACTATGAAGGTAATTCAGTTTCCTTTTCCCCTCGGCATCTTCAAATCCTTTTTAAAATAAGTTATTTACCATTGCGGTTTACGTTTCCTCTGGCGCTCTGGTCCTCCAGCAAAGAAAAGCAGGTTAAACATTGCTGCAAACAGTCAAAGGCGTCATTGCATTTAAGAACCTGATTTGTGCAAAAATTAAAAACATAGATTAAAAAAAAACGAAACCATTTGCTGATCAGAGCCTGCGGGGGTTGTTGTAGGGTTGTTAATCAGTAGTGGCGATGAGGAAACGCATTCATATGTTCATTTTTATATACGTCACACATATATGAACGGGGTTTTTACTGTAGCAGAGGCAGGAGGCCGGATAAGACTGCACTGATGTCTCGCATCACATCCACGAAAAAACACAAGATGGCAAAAATATTGTTTTTTAAGATAAAAGCCATAAAGGCCTAATGAATTATCTCCCCCCCTCTGACATGATCGTTTTCTCAGCCTCTGCAACGTGATCGGGATGATGGTTTTAAACCTATTTAGGTTTAAGCCTTTGGCTTTTCCGTGTAACAAGTGGCGAGGACATTATCCCCCGACAGAGCTGAGCACCAACAAAATAAAAGAAGCCATTTGTGCCACAGCTCGCTGAACAACTGCAACGTCCGCTTTCCCTCTAGCAGGAACTGCAACGGCTGTGTGGCCTGGGAGACGTTTTCCCGAGGAGGTGAAATAAATCCGTCTCATCCAGCAGCCTTCATGCCAGCTAAGTCGTAATAACACAGTTAGAAAGACTGATTGTGACACCAGCACGCTGCTTGACCATGAGGATGGATAGACAATGACACCGGTTTCATTTTGGGCTGCCAGCCTGCTCCGGGCGCTTACAGATCTACATATTATGAAGTAAGCAGCAAACGAGCACAGATCTCAGTCCTCTGGTGGAAACGGCGTTTCTGAACTACTCTGAGCCGTGTTTGTGTGTCCTGTTGGTAGAGAAGAGACATGGCGAGTTTTTACACAACAGTCCATCTGTTATTGGTGTTCTGGGATGACAAAACAGCTTTTTAGGAACGCCTCCTCAACATTCCCAGTCACCTGTGAAATAGTCAGCTGATTGGTCAGTGATGGTAGAGTGAATCTGGGCGGCTCTTTTCTTGTCTGATGATGCACTAAACAAGCCACTACAGTCATTATTTATTTATTTTTTGGATGTGCTGTGTCATGAAGTTCAGGAACAAAACCATTAACAAGAAATAGTGGTCCGCATGGAGCAGATACCAAACCCAAAGAGCATAAGGTGTATGTTTTAATTGTTTAATTATGCATTTTTACTTATGGATTTCATTTCAATGACTGAAACATGTAAACAATGATCTGTTAACCCTTCATACTTTAATAACATAATAGGCTGCCTACTGCAGATTTGTTCCTGGTCCCATAAACACAAAGAAAGCCGGCACAGAGACCAGCATTTCACTCGGATTCTGACCTGCAGCACTTTTGCAGCGGCGGTGCACACAACTCCACCACTGTAGCAGTAAAAAGGTCTCATAACTTTAATCATTCATGCACATTTAGCCATTAACTGCGCTGGTTCATTTGCATCTTGGAATATAGAGGAAATTCACACGGAAACGTCATTAAATCAAATCCGGTCCTTGTTTTGTGACGCACCGAGAAGCCTGAAGTTAAAGATAATACGAGCGGATGAAGTTAAGCTTAACTTCAAAATAAAAGCACGGGACGTCTCGGTTCCAACAAAGAAATGATTGATTGAATGAACGGATGAATGAACGAATGACTAACTAAATAGATAAATGGAACTGCAAATAGTGAATTCCCAATAAAAAGTGAACCACATTCACGAGAGCCTAGTTTATGTCTGGGTCCAGGGTGCAGATCCGCCTCTGAAACCCACCAGTGTGGCCGCAACAGGCGTTCCAGACAAGTCTAACGTGTAAGAGAATATAGCTCATTGACTATATCAAACAGCATTACATATTTTTTCAATAAGAACCATGCTTTAGCTCTAAATAACAGTATTGTATAAAATACTGCCGTTGAAGTTCTGCCCTTGAATTATAACAGCAGTATTTGAATAACTGAGAGATTAACATGCAGGAACATAATCTTTATGGTTATATGCAGGGCGGGAAACATATCAAACATTCTACTGAAATGGAGCCGTGGGTCATGACAGACTACAGAGCACTTTGAGACGTTAAAGGAGATAAAATAAACCGTATTAAAAAGAGAAAAGTATATTAGGTACAGTTTATTCAGCATTCTTTATTTGACTGTAAAACTCCAGAAATACAAAAGCTGATATAAAAAAAGCTTCTTTTTTTTTTTTTTAAATTGCAGCGCACATGGCTGTTTTATTTTGACAGTTTTATCCGGAAGTCGTGGCTCATTGTCGCTGTCGTTACGCCCGGCGCCGCCTGAAAGGGAGGCAGAGTTGGACGAGCGGGGAAAAGGAGTGCAGCCGGCGGAACCGAGGGCCACAGGGATGTACAGTAAACACAGGCAGAAAAATGCCCAAACACCTCCGGCCAAGTGTAGACGTCTACTCGTTTTTCTGTCTTTTGTGTTGCTGAACGGCGCGCTGGAAAGAGCCCGCGGGGAACCTGGAGGACGAGGTAAGGAATAACGGACCTCCTGGAAAACTTCTTCAGCAGCGGTCCACAAGTTCAAGCCTGGAGACCACCACGACCACAATCAGAATACAAGAAAAGAAGGCGTTAAAGCGTGTCAGTCGAATAAACTGAGCAGCGAGCTTGTGATTTAGAGAAAACTTTAGATTTGAGTAGGTGCGTGCGTAATAACGCGTTAACAACCCAGCGCAGGCGAAAGGCGCACATGACCGAAGAGACCCTCCTGGGTGGCTTTTATACGTTCACCCATCTGCTGAAGGCTGAACCCAAATACGCCTGCATGGCACTGATCCGGCCCGGCCTGGTCACGGACCCAGCAGCTGTCCCCTCCAGCAGGAGGAAGGGAGGGAAACAAAGTTTACAAGACCGAGTTCAGGCGCTGCCGGTGCGGTTTCTTCACAGCTGCCGGGTTCCTGAGCGGATTTTCAGGTAAAACGCCGAATCTGCCAGCGCTCCTCTTTCTGCGGTGTCCATAAAAGGCAGCACAGACTGGAGCTCACCCATCCGCCAGAGCAGCCCAG
>CM026212.1:2891786-2909286 GCA_014839995.1 Xenentodon cancila | reverse complement strand
TCCGTTAATGATGCAGTGGTTGGTATCAGGGTGCGGTGAAGCAGGGAAACACCTAAAACCTGCAGGACTGCAGCCCTCGAGGACCGGAGCTGCCCACCCCGGTCTGGTCTATCAGGCCTTTGTAGAGCTGCTTGAGTCATGTTGCCTGCCTCACTTTCAGACCACATATGACTCCTCCACGATTGTACCCGACAGCTGGCATGACATGAAGTGCATATGTAACTGGATGTGCTGATAAGAAATAAATGATATGGCCAAACATCTCCACTTTGGTCTTTCCAAAATAAATGTATCATAATTTGCAGATGCAGCTTTGCAAACCTAAGCCATGCTGCAATGATCTTTATAAGAGCAGTGGTTTTCTGCTGAAACGCTTTCAAAGAGATCGTTCTTGGTGAAAATGAAGATGCTGAGGACCAATCAGATAACCTCCGTCCCCCTTAGTTTTGCATAAAAGGAAACATCTTGTACCTTTTTAGTACAAATTCCTCTTTTAGGCGCAATCTTGTCATGTGTCAAAGTAGTTAGGATGGTTAAAACTCAAAAGCCACCCAGCAGGTAAAATGCCGGTTGTGTGGTCATTTTAATCCCCAAGTTTCACTGTTATTTCATTAAATCCTCTGTGCTTTAAGTTTTTAAAGGCTTATGATAGGAACTGTTGTTTCCACGTTTCCACGTTTTATTTTTAAATGGTGGAAACGCTGTTCCTACTAATTTGCGCATTCAGAATCAATAATGAACCAAGAATCAACAATGATCTGTAGTATTTTATGTAACGTGTTATGTGTTCTTCTTCTGTGATTGTATTTACACAATTTTAAGATCTGGTTTTTACAACTCAGTCCGGTTTGTAAATCACCAGTTGACAATAATAATAATCTCAGGGCACTTTGGACAGAATAGAAACAAGTTCAATACAAATCCATTTAAATACAGTCCACTTCAGTCCAAGTATATTCAAATGTATTACAATCCATTTATAATCTAACGGATTATAAATTAACGTTTATCGTAACTGTACTGATATAATGTCAAATCATAAATGCAACAAAGGAAGCCAACAGGTGGTATTAATCCTCGGTTAGATTGAGTTTACCATCCTCGGCACACGCTGGGCAACAGTGGATGAAAGAAAAATTCATATTAAATAGGAAGCAACACAATATCACATCCAGATGTTTGACAACTGAAAAACTGTGTTTGAAAAGAAAAACAAAAGTCTTCCCATGTGCTCTCCTCCTGTCCTGTGTGACAACATTTATTTTATTTAGAAGAATTCTGTTACTAATTTTATGTTACTGATGTTTTATGTATCTGCATATGGAAAAAAACATGTCCAGCTTTAAAATTTTTTTTTTTAAAAGACAATATTCGTAGTGATACAGAGAAGATATTTTTGCTTGAGTTGATCTGCTGTCAGAAATTCATGCCTGGGTGTGAAAAAAATGTAAGAAAAAATGAAATTCAACATGCCTCTATGTGCTTTTCTACTTTTTGTTATTTGAATTTTTATAGTTTTTTTATATATAAACAAGAAGAAAACATACAACACAACTGTCAACGCTACCACGACACACTACACCAGCACCACCACCTCACCCTCCAGAGTCTAGTTTGACACGCATGTCAAAATAAAATAAAACAAAACAAAAGAAATGAGATAGGTCAGCCATCTAGAAAGAAGAAGACCAGCCTGCTGGAGTGGGGCAGTGCTGCCATCTAAGAGTTCCCATCATTGCTGATCTCCATCTGTCCTATTATGAGTCCAAAAACGCTCCCGGGAAGTGGTGCCACCATCCACATGTTGAGCCAGTCTCTCAGGCCGGCCGTATCAACTGTTTTCCGTTGTCTCAAAATAATTCTGGCTGTTGCGATAAAATTGACTATAAAAACACATAAAGCACTTTTTGAAATGCCTGGTATTTGGCATTTTTGTCCCCTAAAAGACAGATTTCCTTAAATTTGGAGTTTGCACAATGTCTCATTTATAAATATTTCCAAAAACGGTGAGCATAATTTGTGCTTTGCTGCTTTTAAATTTCATTTAAAGTCGAGTCAAAGTAAATCGAATGGCACTGGCAGTTTTGTTATCATTGCTGGAGAGTTAAAATTATTAATTAATTAAAATTAATTTTATATTAAAGAATACAGATGGAGGTATTGTTAACAGTGTGTCGGCACCCACCAGTCCAGATTTGGCAAAGGTTTTGCACCTGTTCACATATATTACACATAGAACTAAAACTAATACCTTATTTGCAATATTGATTCCTGCATGATAATTTTTTAACACCAATGTAACGAAATTTCAGCTTACAAGTTAGACATTAAGTGTAAAAAAACGTACTTTCATTTTTAAGTGGTTTCAGAAAATAAACTGCAGGTCTCTGCTGACTTAGAAGATTCAACCAGTCTTCTGCTCTCTTTTATTTTTAAACCGTCACCAAAAGATGACAAGACAACACGGGGCATAAATTCTCACCATAAGCACTGATCAACTCAGACTAACGGAAATGTTTAAGTTAATTATTCCGTCATACAGTCTCACAAAGGCAAAAAAAAAAAAAAAAATCAGTCACATTTGTTGTGGTCCACTTAGACCGTAGCAACCGTAGCAACCGTAGAGCGGTGCACACCCACATATGGTTTCCGGCTGTGGTGTAGATATGTCGCAGTTCGTTTTCCTCCTTTGACTAAGACCGCCTTAGACTCCTGGCACATTTGTAATTTCTTTGCCCAAGACACAAAGTGACTAACACACTTAATCATGAATTTTTTATGAAGACTAAGACAGAGATGGAGTACCCTTGCATTTAGGTATCCTACAAAGTGAACGCGAGTGCATCGCTCCTTGGCATAGTTAAGCAGTCATTTTGCTTTTAGATGAGAATAGCTTTGCAAAGAGGCAATAACTCAGTGGTACAGTAGAACATTGCGCAGGGCATCACTTACACATTTTGAGTGTGTAAGTGATGCAGTCTGGGAAGAATTGATTTGTGTTTGTGCTGCAACGGTTTATTTTGGGATCTAATTGTGTATCAGAACTTCCAGAAGTGAACGTGACCAAGCTATTTTTCCCATACCAATACAAACACGAGACGAACCTGTCAATATAAGGAAACTAAAGATGTAAAAGAGCTTTTTAAAGATGCATGCATGTACTTTAGTGAAAGGCTTACGTGTTTGTGAAAGGTAGTCATATAGGAGACTAGGAATAAACAAGTTATGATATTAATATTAAAGATTAGACCTGGTATTGTCTAAATAACTGGATTATCAGATGGGTATCAGATAATAGGACAGATCTGTTTAAACTCCTAGGAATTAACAGCTTGTATGTATTCATTTGTGATAAAATGAGTCAATAAGTGAAGAACACAATGTGCTTACACGGATATCAAACAAGCAAGTATAATTTATTGTGTCTTAAATGAAGATTAAACTCATGAAACATTCACATTGCTAGAGGAAAGGTGTTCAAGGCACTCTTTGCAGTAGACGTGATTTTATTCAATATGTGAGCTGTGGACGCAGGACACTCAAAGAGGCGTCGTGACCTGAGTTTTCTGTTGTTGACGGCTGCATTGGCAGCATTTGAAGCAACGTATTCAGAGCGACAGAAATGAGTCACATCTACCTCGCAAAGACATGATTTGAATGCTGTCTTTTGTTCAATTTTGAAAGAAAAAGTCTATGTTTGTAACTACAGACGCCAAAGCTGATTGAAACGACCATTAATCCTCAGCTGCAGCAGTCTGTACTGTGTACATTCATATTGCGACATGTTAAGCCCACCCGAACACTGTAGACGCTGTGGAGTTGGAAATATTCAACTTGTTTGAAGGAGCTCCGTCTCGAACCTGGGGAAAACTCAATCCGAACCATCTCGCAAACTGACTTTTTCTTCGCTATTCTGCAAACTTTCCACCACTATCTCTAGTGCCACGATAAGTTCCCTAAGTGGGTTAAAGAAAGTGTTTTCCGTTTACGTGAAATCGTTCACCAGCACAAGGAAAGGGGTTGAGCAGGACGGGAGGAAACACTAAATCAGCTGCCTTTAAAACATTTCTGTCTGTTGTCAGAACTGGTACGTGGATAGATGATAATGACACACGGAGATGGGTTTGAATCAGCTGATATAAAGCAGCTGACATACACTGTTATTGAAATTATGCGCTTAATCTTTCTCCTTTTCCACCCCTTTATAAAATGAATCTACGCAGTCATTTCTCACAAAGATAAAGTATTTGCCATGTATTATTCCTCCTTTCTTTGGCGTTTCCCCGCCTCTTTCCCTCTCTTTTTCTTTCAGCTGCTGGAGTAGCTGACAGATATAGATGCCTCTCATTGTTCTTTTTGTTTTTTTACTCTGCACCCTGCAGAGAGAGCTTGTTGGGCGAGTGCTGGGTGTGAGCACAAATCCTCCAGCTTTATCTCATGATGTTTTCAGAAGGTCCCAAAGGGTTCGCAGTAGAGAAGGGAGCTATGGGTGAAAAAATAAATTCGCTGAGCATAAGAAGTGTGTGCATAAAATATGGTGAAGCTGCATGGTGTTGGTTCTTGAATGACTGGGGTGTGTAAGAAGGACAGATGCCTGGGAAAGATGTGTTCATCCAGTGTGTTTTATGAAGTAAAGAGGCCTGGCAACACTGGCTGGACTGTAAAAATGTATTAGACTGGCTCTACAAATAACAAGTGCAAATAAATTATAAGTCATTAAATCATTATACATGACACATGGACCAGAATAACTGGTCCGTTTTTGCATTATTGTATAAGGAATAATGTGGAATATATATCAAACTAGAAAAGGCTGCATCTCCTTTGAAAATACAGCCGAGATGCTGAATGAGAGCTGAAGAAACAGCAGAACTGCTAAAATCGGGTAAAAATTTGTAGAAAATATGCAAACTCTTAAGAGGATGGAAGAAGAGAAAAAAGAGTAGAAGACATCGTGATCCCGCCACTCCTGCTTCCGACTCCGCATCCACACATACCTCTGTACAGAGGTATGTGTGGATGCGGTTTTCTTTTTCTTTGCTTCCTTTACAGAGACAATAAAGCAGAAAAACGTAATTATGCCCTAAATATTATCTTCAAATGATGGAGCGCAAATCATGTTATTGTTGCATATATTTATCTGCAATATAGCAAAATCCTTATGGCACAGCGCAAGAAGTGCAGAGGTTCACTGTGGCATCAAGCATTTTCATGTGCAAATGAGCCAAAGTGTGGAGTATGAATTTATAGTAGAGTATTTAATAAATAGGGATGTGCAGCTATTTCTCACATCCAGAGTGAGAAATGGCTGCACAGGTTTGGGTAGCGTTTACCAGAGGGGGGCAGGTAGAGGAAGCAGCGAGCGGCTGACATCCGCGATGATAGTTTCCGCCTTCCTCCATCAGTAGGTGGAAAAGATGGTTTGGAGCTGAGGGAGATCAGCTCCAATGATTTTAGATGCCGTGTTGACAGCTCTGACACCGCCTGATCCAAACTTCAAAACAAAGAAGGAGAAAGGTCATCACCTAGATCAAACCTACCAAATACTGTTGGTGGAGGAGTACTGCAGCGGCTAATGTGTTTTGTTCTCATTCGCAACCTAGTCAACAGCAGTGAACCAGGTTTCAGTCAGGGGGCAACAGTATAAACAATAGTGGGATGTAAGTCCATGCATCATTCCATCCTAACCTGAACTGTTGCTCTAGTTTTCCTTTATACTTCTCTATATTCATGTGCTGCTGTTTCACACAAAGTCTCAGAATGATCTTATACTGCAGGTCTTCAGCGGGGCCTTCATGGCGCCGTTCCAGCCGGGCGAAGTGTGGCAAACAGCTGTCGTTTAACTCTGAGGTGGGACAACACGTCTGCGTGGTTATTTCACACCCTCAAGCCTTGTCGAGCAGAGCTTATATTCTCCAACCTTTGTCATCTCTGCTTTTGTTGGTAGCCTCAGTGTTTTCAGAAAGGATTCAGCCTAATCTCTCATTGTTGGTTTTTCTTTTTGTAAATTACAATTAGATATAGCTGTTAATGTTTTCTTTGCCGCATCTTGGGCATGACTGTAAACACTTAAAGAAAGGAGATCATCTGAGATGTGAAATTTCTGGAATCTGACCGATATTAAAAAAATGCACGTAAAGCTGCAAAAAACTACATGCATACCTCCTACTAAAGAAAAAAACAAACAATCAAACCTCAGTGGTCACTAAAATACTCTGAAACTGACAAAAGTAATGATAAATAATACTCATAACAGTAATAACATAATAGAAAACTAATGAGACTGGCCTTGACAGGTTAGTTACCCCCAAAGAAGTCACCCCAAGAAAAAATGAATGTGACCATAGCGACACGTTAAACTAAATGATTAGAAATTAGGGTCATAGTTCAGTGTTGGCCAGAATATCTGCCCACAGGAGCAGAACTCTCAGAGTTACAGAAATGGCTTGATTGCAGTAATCGTCTCAAAACGTAATAATTGTAGTTGTTGCTTTGAGTCGTTATTAAATTGAGGGGATTAACTAAATTCTCAAGGCCAGCTTTTTCTTAGTTTTTTTATAATTCAACTCAAAAACAACATCTGATTTTTGGTAAATTATTATTTATTGTTACGCTTGTACTCTCAAAGGTGTTGGGGAAAAGCAGTTCCCAGAGTGCAGTTGGAAGGAGGAGACCCTCAGCAGAAATCTAACCACGTCTCAGTGTTCTAATTAGGGAGGAGAAGCTTTAAGAGAGGGCTCCCCTCTGGTTAGTTTTCTCTTTGTGGGAGATGTCAAGTGAGGACTGGAGTCATTAGGGTGTTATCACTAACGTAAGCACTACCAATACTTTCTCTCATACTTATATCTTTCTACTCTTAAATAAATAAAACTATATCTGATATGATGTATGACGTACTATCATATGATGTGACGGAGGTGGACCCTGCCATTTGCCTGTAATGAGCTGGGATGGGCTCCAGCAGACCCCCGTGACCCTGCACAAGACTAAGTGGATATAGAAAATGGGTGGATGGGTGGATGGATGGTGGAGGTGGGCACACGCTGTCTGTGTTGCTAATGACGTTAAACACCACACTTTTCATATGGAAATACCATTTTTTTAGTTATGACCTCTACATTGTTTGTAAGCATTGTCTTCCAACTGTTGAAGATATTAATCATAAACCTTACAAATTCAGTCTTTTGCGGCTGACAGCCCTCACCCTAGGTGGAAAACTTTGCATTTAATAATTTACCAGCAATTATTAGCAGCTGGAGGCCTGACTAGACTGGAATAAGGGATACGATGCTTCTCCATCATCTGCTGATGAATTATGAGTTAGATTTTAATGTCTGAATTCTACATTCTCCTTAGAGACCTATAGCAGATACGCAATGTTGAATCTGGATTATTCTGGACACAGACAAAGTGTTATGCAGACAGATGTGTGGAGAGTATGGACCTGCTGCAGACCCCATTACAGTTTTTAATTAGTGGAGCTATGGCAGAAAGACTTTTAAACAAAACTAAAACCCCCTTAATAATGACTATGTAGTTGCACACATTAATTTCCAGATTGGCAGTCTTGGGTTATCACGTATTGTCTGATTCACCAAATCTATAACATATGACCATTATCAGAAAATAGCAAAACGAGACAATCCTTAAAAACAATGAAATCTATTGTAACCTGGAGGCCTTTGAAAGCCCTCTGTGATTACCGCCGGCTCAATCTTCCTCTGTGACTTCCACCTACGACTCTACCTTCCTCTGTGACTACCACTTACGACTCTACCTTCCTCTGTGACTACCACTTACGACTCTACCTTCCTGTGTGACTACCACTTACGACTCTACCTTGCTCTGTGACTACCACTTACGGCTCTACCTTCCTCTGTGACTACCACTTACGACTCTACCTTCCTCTGTGACTACCACTTACGGCTCTACCTTCCTCTGTGACTACCACTTACGGCTCTACCTTCCTCTGTGACTACCACTTACGACTCTACCTTCCTCTGTGAATACCACTTACGACTCTATCTTCCTCTGTGACTACCACTTACGACTCCACCTTCCTCTGTGACTACCACTTACGGCTTTATCTTCCCCTGTGACTACCACTTACGGCTCTATCTTCCCCTGTGACTACCACTTACGACTCTTTCTTCCTCTGTGACTACCACCTACGACTCTACCTTCCTCTGTGACTACCACTTACGGCTCTATCTTCCTCTGTGACTACCACTTAACGCTCTACCTTCCTCTGTGACTACCACTTACGACTCTACCTTCCTCTGTGACTACCACTTACGACTCTACCTTCCTCTGTGACTACCACTTACGGCTCTATCTTCCTCTGTGACTACCACTTACGGCTCTATCTTCCTCTGTGACTTCCACTTACGGCTCTATCTTCCTCTGTGACTACCACTTACGACTCTACCTTCCTCTGTGACTACCACTTACGACTCTACCTTCCTCTGTGACTTCCACTTACGGCTCTATCTTTCTCTGTGACTACCACTTACGACTATATCCTTGTCTGTGACTACCTCCGGTTCTATCTGCCTCTGTGACTACCACTTACGGCTCTATCTGTGACTATCTGCATCTGTGACTACATCCCGTTCTATCTGCCTCTATGAATACCACAAACACCACGCCACCAATGCACACTCATGACTGTTTTCACAACAGTCAGGTGCATTTGAATTTAAATTAATTGAAACTGCATGATGTGCGTCACGAGATTTAGTATACAACCATCTGACCGTAGAATTAAATATTTATGAAATGCTGGGGTTGTATGTCTACATGTTGAATGATCAGATAGATAAACAAGAGATCACGGATTATCTGTTGTCCATCCGGACATCACTCCCTGATCTACAACATGTCAAATGATCCGTGGATTGATTTCTTTCTGATGAATAAGAAAGAAAAAAGCTGTTTGATGCAGTGTGTGGATTGTGAGGGCTTAGATGATGACCTGTAATGGTGAACTGGTGGAAAAGTGGAAACTTGAATTGTTGGTATAGGCTTTCCTCAAACTAATGTACGGTGGAGTGTACGGTGGAGTGTACGGTGCAGTGTACGGTGGAGTGTACGGTGGAGTGTACGGTGGAGTGTACGGTAGAGTGTACGTTAGAGTGTACGGTGGAGTGTACGGTGGAGTGTACGGTGGAGTGTACGGTGGAGTGTACGGTGGAGTGTTTGGTGGAGTGTACGGTGGAGTGTTTGGTGGAGTGTACGGTGGAGTGTTTGGTGGAGTGTACGGTGGAGTGTACGGTGAAGTGTATGGTGCAGTGTACGGTGGAGTGTTTGGTGGAGTGTACGGTGGAGTGTACGGTGGAGTGTACGGTGGAGTGTTTGGTGGAGTGTACGGTGGAGTGTACGGTGGAGTGTACGGTGGAGTGTACGGTGGAGTGTACGGTGAAGTGTACGGTGGAGTGTTTGGTGGAGTGTATGGTGGAGTGTACGGTGGAGTGTACGGTGGAGTGTACGGTGGAGTGTTTGGTGGAGTGTACGGTGGAGTGTACGGTGGAGTGTACGGTGAAGTGTATGGTGCAGTGTACGGTGGAGTGTTTGGTGGAGTGTACGGTGGAGTGTACGGTGGAGTGTACGGTGGAGTGTACGGTGAAGTGTATGGTGCAGTGTACGGTGGAGTGTTTGGTGGAGTGTACGGTGGAGTGTATGGTGCAGTGTACGGTGGAGTGTACGGTGGAGTGTACGGTGCAGTGTTTGGTGGAGTGTACGGTGGAGTGTACGGTGGAGTGTACGGTGGAGTGTACAGTGGAGTGAACGGTGGAGTGTACGGTGGAGTGTTTGGTGGAGTGTACGGTGGAGTGTACGGTGCAGGTAACTGTGCAGCTTCTCTGGCTATGGGGGACATCTGTTGTCAGTTCAACATAGTAAATCCCTTTATGTGCTTTATGTCTTATTTAAGGATGGTAGTCAAGGTAAAAGTGGTCACCTAAACCTTCCAACCACTGTTATGGTGCTGAATTGACCGTATCTTATAGATGTGCCCACATTTACCTTTAACATTTGAGTGTATTTCTATTTGGATGGTGCATTGTGTCCAGAGTAAATGTGATAAGTTTTATTGTCATTTTGAATCAAATTTATGTAACCCATTTAATGATAATATAGCAAGAGGTTCCAGACTGATTGAACTTTAAATTTTAAAGTCCATTACAGTAACATTACATAGATCCGGTTATAGAGAAGTAGGAGAAATTGTGTTGAATCAGCAGTTGGCATAAGCGTGCTCGTCTCTATGACCCTGCCAGTACCCTCTATAACGTCTTTATGGAAAGGTTCTGCGTGAAGCAGTGGTGGGAGGTTTAGTTCGCATTAACAGAAGCATGTGCTACTGCTTCCGCCACAATAAATGTTCTCACAGCAACTTACATTTTAGATAAATTATATAAGGAGGCAATTATATAAGGGCATCAGTGTATTCCCCCTAATTTCCAAATGGATTTTATTTTACATTTTTTATTTTCGCCTGTGATCTACTAAATATATGTTTAATTAGATGAATTCTAAAATACGATGCTACAGTTTTCTTATTGTTTTGGTGTCTGAAAAACTGAACCCGTTTCGCAGAGTTTCATCTGTCCAGACGGGCGCGCATGTCCATTTCTCTCTGCTCAATTCATTATTTTTGCTATGCCTTTTTCTGAAGTCCTGAACAGTCACGGGAATGTTTTCCTGCTCACTGTCTGCAACAGTTTCCGTCCAAGTCCTGCTGACATTTTATGGACTTCTTTCAGTGTTATCGATGATTAATGGTGACCTTTGCTTGAGGGGCTAAAGCGTTTGATCTTCTCCAAGTTACAGAAACAATGACGTCACCGTCGGACTTCAACGCCGTTAACCCCAGGATACGTTTCTCTTATCAAAGCACAAGTGCTTTTGTCAATTGCCACGTTTTCTGTGCTGAGCCTTTGTGGAGGTGTTATTTATCTAAGCACGCTGCGCAGACGAACAAAGCACACTTAACAATAAAATACCTTAATGGATTACTGTAGCAAGTAAATGACGAGGGCTGAATGCCTTTTAGAAGCATATCGGACCAGAACATAGCAGAGGCCTGCAGCGACTGGTTGCTGGGGCGACTGGTGCTTTTGTTAAAGCGTTGTGATGGATGGATTCTGTGGGCTCCAAGCCCGGTTAGATACCTCCTAAAAGGATAAATGAGAACGAGAGCAGGCTTGCTTGGCAGGCATTTAGGTTGTGTGTTTTCAGATTTGTACCACGTGCAGACTAAATCAGCAGATGCATAAATCCATATCTTTGTCCGTTAATGCAAAAGGAGGCTGTTGAGTATATTTCTCCTGAACTGTGGAGCCCCATTAACTCAAAACAAAAACACACAATCTGCTGTTGAATGACACATCCGGGCAAGCTGGAAATCATCTTTGCGGAATAAAGTAACCGTACAGGTATGTGAGCCATGACTGCCTTCAGAGGTAGTCTGTTAATACCGGGTGATTGCATTTCTGTTGTGAGAAGATCAGTCTCCTAGGATCAATGCCTCTTCCTGCAAAGGGCACTTTTCCTTTTCACATGACTGATTGGTGCCTGGGATTCACACTCTGCTCAGCCCGACAACAACTCAGTCACGTCTCCAAACCGCGTTTTGTCAAAAAACGCACACAAGAAACGTTGGGAAATGATGCAAACCAAAGGTAATCTATCTGAAAATGGACCGTAGGTTAACATTTTGCTCCCGTCCTCACAATGACGTCACAGTGTTGAATCCCAGACTTCGAGAGCCACGGTCCTGCACACTTTAGATGTTTCCCTGCATCACCACAGCTGACTCGAATGGACGGATCCTCATCAGCGCGTCGTGGATGTCTGCTCAGGTCTGTTAATGACAACTAACCGGGTGTGTTGGTGCAGGGAAACATCTGGAATTTGACACCCCTGCCCTTTGCAACGCTCTGTCTTTGGCTGTAGCTGCAGACGATGAGGGAACACGTCCGACGGCTCAGATGTTTAAGCAGAGTCTACAGGTTTGTTGACCAATTGCAATAGTTTGACAATGGCTCAATGACACATGGACGAGTGTCTTTCTCTTGTCCACACACAGTAATAATTGACTGATAGTTACGACTGATTTTACGGGATTCATTTGGGATTCCAGAGTAGAAAAAGCTCCGAAACAACACTGGGAAAGTCATCCGTCACATTTCCCTCAGTGAAAACTGTCTGCTCTGATTCCCACACTGCCACATTTACGCCATCACATTATGCATGTAATTATGTAAATGTGTACGTTTGCTGGAGGTGGAGCTCGACATGTCAGGCTGCAGCTTATGATTATTGTGTCGGGTTTTCCAGTGGATTGATTCAGATACGAGCCCAGAGAAACTCCCTCATAATTATTTATTCATTCCTACTTTAAAAAGCTGCTTCACGATTAATTAGGAAACTTGGTCTTGCCATCATTGTGTGAGGGTGACATGCCGCGTGAAGCTGTGTTTTTGTGCACTTCAATGCTTAAAAGCTACATACTGTAAGTTCATTACATGACATTTCATAATGCACCTTCGCGCGCTTCCAAGTGACTGTAGCTGATGCATCTGAAAGCTGAAATGAAACCTCTGAAAACCCCAGTGTCTGTTCTTTTGCTGTTAGTTTACTTCAAATGAATTATTATGCTGATGTCCTGCGCTATCTGTGATTTAATACACATCCTGGCTGTGGAGACGTGTATGAATCTTTCTCTTTGAAATTAAACATGCAGAGAAGTGCTTTTGTCAATTTGAAGTGAGCCCATGATTCATCCGGGCTAATCTATTCATCCTGTAGCGGGTTTATTCTGCAGAACTGCACCGTTTCATCCACTCACATCAGCCCAGTAACACAAAATACAGAATGAGGGCGCCGAGAAAAGTAATGGCTTCCAAATGGTGTGGTATTATTTATTTTCATGTCATAATTAGCTTTTCAGAAGACTGAGCCAGATGTATCACCAGGGTCCAGATCAGTGGTTTTACGAGGGAACCAGAGAGGGAATGTCCCCCCAGTGAAGGGAGCCGAGCTTTCCGTGGATCTGGGAGAAAACGGGATTCATAAACATCAACATTTCCAGTGCTGCAAAAGATGATAAGCAGAACAGCGTATCAGCTCTCGTGTCTCGTACGCCTGCGCGAGTTGGGTTCAATCAATGATGACCGAGCTCATCTGGGTCCGTTAGTATGGAGTGAAGGTCGCACTGACCAGTGGAGACGCCTTCTCTGGAGAGACGGATGGCGCTTCTCCGTCTGGAAATCTGATGGACCAGTCTGGGTTTGGTGGTTGCCAGGACAACGATTCTTGTCTGACTGCAAGTGTAAAGTTTGGTGGAGGGGGGATGATGGTGTGGGGTTGTTCTTCAGGAGCCGGACTTGGACCCCTTAGTTCCAGTGAAAGGAACTCTGAATGCTTCAGCAGACCAAGAATTGGGTCTCTTCTGGTCCAACATCAGTGACCTCACAAATGCACTACTGGAATAATGGTCAAAAATTCCCATAAACAAAAGATGGACCGACGTCATATTGAACCCTCTGGGTTAGGAATGGGAGGTCACTTAAGTTCATGAGGAACACAGAGGTGTATCTATCTATCTATCTATCTATCTATCTATCTATCTATCTATCTATCTATCTATCTATCTATCTATCTATCTATCTATCTATCTATCTATCTATCTATCTATCTATCTATCTATCTATCTATCTATCTATCTATCTATCTATCTATCTATCTATCTATCTATCTATCCATCCATCCATCCATCCATCCATCCATCCATCCATCCATCCATCCATCCATCCATCCATCCATCCATCCATCCATCCATCCATCCATCCATCCATCCATCTATCTATCTATCTATCTATCTATCTATCTATCTATCTATCTATCTATCTATCTATCTATCTATCTATCTATCTATCTATCTGTCGTGGCATTAATCTTCTTTGCTTTGTGTCCTCAGGACTGCTCCGAGGAAGGACAGTGACGGCACGGTGGCTTTCTCAAGGCCGAACCAAGAGGGAGGTGGAGACAACCCCAACGGTCAGATAAAACCCCATCTTTTAATGACTGGTTATTTGGCCAGTCTTGGTTGTTCATGAGGATGTGTTGTTGGTAACTCTGCCTGTGGCTACAGGAATGTGAAGTGCTTATTACATCGACTGTGACAACCAAGGTGCAACGTCTAGTTTTCTGGGTTTAGTTCTAATCAGAAGTAAGAAAGTTCCCTGAAAGAAGTTGGGGTTGAATCTCACGTTACAAATGTCCAAATTAGTTAAATGAATAAACATATTTCTTGCGGGTGAACAGGAGAATGTGACTTCTCATGCCGGTGCACATTGGCACCGCAGGTGTTGTCTTTTGGATCACGTGAACGGTTGTCTGGGTTTATGTAGTCATCCATCCCAGATGTGATGAATGCCTGGATTCTCAGCATCGCTTTGGACAAGGATCCTCTTGATGTCTTTGACTTTACAAAGAACGCGATGATTGTGGATTTTAGGAGAGCCAGGATTAAATCAGATAGCTTTTCCATCATGGGAGAAGAAGTGGAGGTGCAGATACTAGACTAGACTAGACTAGACTAGACTAGACTCGACTCGACTCGACTCGACTCGACTAGACTAGACTAGACTAGAGTCGACTCGACTAGACTAGACTAGACTCGACTAGACTAGACTAGACTAGACTCGACTCGACTAGACTAGACTAGACTCGACTAGACTAGACTAGACTTGACTAGACTAGACTCGACTAGACTCGACTAGACTAGACTCGACTAGACTCGACTAGACTAGACTAGACTTGACTAGACTCGACTAGACTTGACTAGACTCGACTAGACTCGACTAGACTAGACTAGAGTCGACTCGACTAGACTAGACTCGACTAGACTAGACTAAACTCGACTCGACTAGACTAGACTAGACTTGACTAGACTCGACTAGACTCGACTAGACTAGACTAGACTTGACTAGACTCGACTAGACTCGACTAGACTAGACTAGAGTCGACTCGACTAGACTAGACTTGACTCGACTAGACTCGACTAGACTAGACTCGACTCGACTAGACTCGACTAGACTCGACTAGACTAGACTAGACTTGACTAGACTCGACTAGACTCGACTAGACTAGACTAGAGTCGACTCGACTAGACTAGACTTGACTCGACTAGACTCGACTAGACTCGACTAGACTAGACTCGACTCGACTAGACTAGACTAGACTAGACTCGACTAGACTAGACTAGACTCGACTCGACTCGACTAGACTAGACTCGACTAGACTCGACTAGACTCGACTAGACTCGACTCGACTAGACTAGACTAGACTAGACTAGACTCGACTCGACTCGACTAGACTCGACTAGACTAGACGGGGGATGCAGCACTGATGCTGTTTATAAGAAACCTCAGAGCAGACTTTACTTCTTGAGGAAGTTTAGGTCCTTCAGCATTTGCAGCAACATGTCGTATGTCCTCTGTAGGTCTGTTGTGGGTTGGCTGCAGGTGTGAGTGCAGTCACACCTGCAGCCATCTGGGAGCAGCATCGAAGGCAGGGACTTAAAGAAGCTGAACAAACCGATAAAGAAGCCTGGTTCTGTTCTGGGGACGGTTCTGGAGGCTCTGGGGATGGCTGAGTGAAGGAGGACACTTCATGAAGTGAAGGTCCTGAACAACTCTGATCATCCTCTTCACCACGACGACTTCAGTCGGAAACATCTTCAGATGTCTGCAGGAGCTCCTTCCTGCTCACAGCAGAAACCCTCCACAATACTGGACACGCAGAGCAGCTCTGTTATCGAATTTCTGCCAATTTTCTCAGCCACGGTAGTAAATCTAGTTTATTTTCAGTTTGTGGACAGTTAAAGATTTTCTTTCCTAACTTCTTAAAGTTTGATTTAAGGGGGCAGGACGTTTGTTTAAGGGGGCACTACCCCCTCTCGCCCCAGCTCAGAGCCGGCCCTGCTGTTGTTACACACCAACGACTTAGATTGAAACTTCAATAGTTTGATTTGATTTACAGTCAAACACTTGTTATAAATAACTTTATATTCTGAACTGCTGAACCATCTCTCTCTTTCTGAACATTCATAAAGAATAAATCAATCAGATGAGGTATTTTTACGGATAAACCCCAAGTGGAAAGTGCAGGTGTAAGACGCTGAACCGCTTTCTTTTAAACGCAGCAGAATAAATGCCCCAGAAACATTACTAATACTGGTAAACTATCATAACATGTCAGTGGTTTCTGCTCAGTAATGACTTTCTTCTGTATCTTTCTTCCACTTGGCGTTAAAGTGTAAGATGATGATTTTATATTGATTTGTTTTTACGGTTGTTTTTATTTGTGTCTTGTGTTCTTAGTCATTTTATTCTAATGTATTTGTATTCCGATGTTCAGCACTTTGGTCAGTTAAGTGCCTTATAAATAAAGACCTCTGACTGCTGAACCTATTTCATTTTATTTATTATTATCTTTCTTGGATCTTCTGGTCTTCTTGTGACGCATTTTCACTTTCTGCCTGCTGGGAGATGAGATTATTGCTCGTGTTGCGAGCACGCTGGCGCCGGCAATGACGTTCCCCACTGTCAAGATTAGGGAGCGCACGTGGATCCGAGCCCGGCGCCCTGTGCAGAGGGGGCTCCTTCAGGGGCGCCTTTGCGAAGGCAGGCTTTTGCTTTCCCGTCACAGCCTGTGATGACGCTCTCGTCATGGATTTTCAGAAGCTGCCTCCTGAAACCAAGTCAATTTAAAAAAACAAAGTGTCTAGAAGTAAATGCAGTACGTAACTAAACATCTGGATTTGGACAGATGAACACAGGGTTTAAACAGTTAGTTAGGATGGATCCTGTGGCATAGTTACAAAAACCTTCAGCAGTGTTGCAACTAGTGCAGCACACTAAAAGGTCTTCGTTAGCACACCCCGAGGGTTTTCATTGGATACGCGTGCAAGCGCGTTTATACCAGTCAGCTCCTTATTCACGAGTCGACTGCGTTGAAGCGACGATGCTGTACGTGCTGCTTCCACATGATTTCATGGCTGTTTTGACATGAGTGCAGCTGCACGTTTGGCAGACGGCCTTTGTTTCGTGGTCACGTTGAGGTTTAGTCACACAGCTGAGGTGAAGAGTAGTACTGCAGGCGCCGCTCACGGACGCCAGCCGGAAAGAAATGGTCTTATATTACTTTTTACACGTGGTAACAACAGTTTTAACATGCTTTAGAGTTTGTGCAAACAAAACTAAATAAAAGAGTATTGGAAAAAGAAATTCCATGTCCACCTAACAAACAAATATCCGGTTATTCTCATAATAACCTGCATGAAACAGTCACTGCAGGAAAGATAAATGTGTCTCTTATGGTACCTTCTTCCTCACACTGAGCTGAACTCAAACCAGTACAAAAAGTAAGACGACGATCAAGTCCTCAGGTCGCAGGTCACGAGTCCTGATGTTTGTTGTCATCATTTGTTTGG
>CM026212.1:2849286-2886786 GCA_014839995.1 Xenentodon cancila | reverse complement strand
AGACCCCCGCGACCTTGAAGAGGAGCAAGCAAATATGGATATCGGATGGTTTTTTCGCCACTTGTGAAATCTTTACTGCTTGTGACGGCGATAAGCCGCGGAGCGTGTTGGATAATCTTTGTCCCAGCATTTAGCATCATTTAATTGTCCCTACGGATCAAAAAGACAGCTTTGGAGACAGAAGGTACACATACGGCACGTCAAATATGTAAATGATAACTTGAAGTTGACAACATGAAACGAATGAAGCATCTAAACACAATCAATTATTTACTTTTCTGTTGTATATCAGTCACGTCAATAATTGAAATAAACTGAAGGCGTCACAGGACTCAGTGTTTAAATAATTATTTCATGTGGGAGGAGGTGGGGAAGGAGGTGGGGGAGGAGGTGGGGAAGGAGGTGGGGAAGGAGGTGGGGAAGGAGGTGGGGAAGGAGGTGGGGGAGGAGGTGGGGAAGGGAGCAGGGATAGATCCACTGGGAGCGTCGCTTCGATGGCAGCAGGAGGAGTCCACCACAGTGCAGCTCCTTGATCCGGCCGAGACGTCGCCCACCACGAGCCGGGAAATGTCTTTCGGAGTTTAGGGACATTTCAAGGAATCTAACTGGAAAAGTCCCTTGCTCTCACACTCCTAGTTTGCTTTGCAGTGTGTTTTCTGATGTTGTGGGTCTGACTGGGAAACGCTCACCAGTCAACTCTCTTTTGTATCTAAGCAGTTTTAGAAGAGTTTCGCTGCGGAAACCTGTGACTGACAGTCAGGATGCATGTTGTCATGGCTGCGTTTCACAAATCTCACATGATTTCTATCCGGTAATGAAGTAAACTCACTTTTGTATTTACGCTGTTATACTGGTGCTCTTGTTTTATTACAGACGTTTAGGCCGATCTAAGCCTCTTTGACCACCTGATTTGTAGATAAAATACCAGACACTGTGTTCGGACCGTGGTCTGTTCTGACTACGGTGACCGTACTTTCAACGTTTGTTGTTGTTGTTTTTATTCTTAGTTTGTTTGCTTTGTTGATGACATTGAAAACTTTAAGGATATTAATTCAATGCCTCTAATAAAACAATTCTGGTTGCTTTGTCACACTTTGATTTGGTCGGCTTTGTCACCAGAACTGGAGTTCAGACGAGCTGGATCAATACCATCTTTATTTTTCTCTCTTTTGTCCACAAGTGAGTTTGATTACAGTGCTCACTTTGGACAAAATGTACCGCAACCAAGTTTTTTGGGGGGGTTTTGTGGGTGAAAGCAACTTTAGACATTTTTCACATTGTTGAAGAGCCCTGACTAGTTGAGGTCATGACATAGTTAGTCATAAAGATCTTACAAAAGCAATGGAGTCAGTTCAGCAGGATGGACATCGTCCTGAGCAGGTCTGCTTTGTGCAGCCGCGTCAGGTGAGAAAACGTGAAGCCGTAATGATCTCCGTTATAGAAGATTGTTGCAGTGACCATCGGGGACGTGAGATTTCCTCAGTCAGCTGAAAAGGTCAAAGTTATTTGAACAGAAAGGAGGTCACTGCTACGCTTTTCTCCAACGAGGCCGTTATCCACTAAGACTGGGAGCTGAATCGGTCACCCCAGGATCCCTGTTACCAGCGAATTCTGCTCTCCAGACACTTCCCCGCGGCTTCGGAGCCAGCGGAAGCGGCCTTCGCCGGCTCCAGCACGGTGATCCAGTCATACTGCATCCTGGCAGTTGTCTTGGCCAGGCACATATTTTCTCCCAGTCTAGTCCCTCAGCAAGATGGGAAACAGCGATCACGGCGCCATGAGCACTCAACAGATGTTACAAAGCATTTGGACTCCACAAAAGGTTTAGTTAACAGCTTTTTGTCAGAAATGATGATTTGCTCCTATTTCCTCCAAGTGTGGCAGACATATTATCTTAATTAAAGCCATTTTCTTGGACTGTTCTCGTTCAAAGGAGCCATCTCCATGATAGGAATTTGATAGCCAAGGAGACTGTGTGCAGCATGCGATGGGACGAAACAAAGAAAATGTAAGGAATAGTAATGACCGCATGGCCTCGTTAGAGCAAACGGGGCTGGAGGTAATTAAAATGGCCTTTCTTTTCACAGAGTAGATTAGATAAGGATTGATGCTGTCATAGTGGTTTCGGTTTTGTTCCAGCGGCGGTTGGGCGCGTTGGCTTGATTCGTCTGTATCAGTTCCTCAGTGTGGCACATGAGCGTGCACATATGGACGTGTGTGGACCTTCATATGGATTCATCTCACAATCAATCTCAATTATGACATGAGGCAGAAGAGAGCCTGGAAGTCTGGACGTCTGTGATAAAGAGGAAAGCACTTGTGCTTCATTTTGGGATGGGACTCGTTCAAGGCCGAGTCGCTGACAGAAAGCCGGACAGTGATCGATTCTCCGCTGCGGTCACGCCAGGTGAGGTGAGAAAGTGATATGGGTCGCCCGCTGGCGCTTAGAAGGTCACGCATGTCATCTTGTACATGGTCAAATTCACTAGACTATTTCTGGTCGCTGACATATTCCACCATTTTTCTCTCTGTTAACTGGGAATCATTGATTTCCGTTTATTGTCGGTCCTTCTTTCGTCTTAGTTGAGTCATCTGATTGATTACGTCTGATGAATTATGCAGAGGCATAATTCTTCCATCTGAATTTATATGTGTGGACTAATGGATGAAGTCGTCTTCACATGCATGATGACGCCTGCGGCTGAAATCCTCTTTGAGATGACAGGTAGGCTGCGAAGACGTATGAGGTCGTTGACGAAAAAATAATCGTGCAAAAGGTTGAGGGTTACAGTTCTAACAGAAATACAGGTCTTCAGGTCTTCTTCTGCTCCTGTGGGGTTCTGTGGAGGTTTCACTGAGCGCTTTCAGGGTGCTGCTGTTTTTGTAACAACTGATTTATCCTGCAGCTTTATTTTATAGTTTCAGTAACTTTGAATTTACAAGAAATGTGTTGGAAACTGTTTTACTGCTTATACTCGGTGACCTGGTCAATACTGGATTTAGCAAAAACAAAAATAGTCCTTATTTTGGTCCAAAATCAGTTTGAAGGTGTTCTAACGGCCGTTGTGGGCGTGTCTTTCTGGCTGAGACCATTTGACGAAGCTGCTCGGTCGCCACGCCTTTACTTTACTCTTTACTCGTTCTAAAACTGACCCACTTTCGTTTCTTTCTTTCGTTATTGTTTTACACATAAGTGGAATTCGTTTAAATAACTTGGAGTATAATTTGGAATCAACTGGCTTAGATTTACCTTTTGAAACTGTTTTCTGGTTCCTTTGTGAGCTGCTTGAGAAGATTTTGTTGAGAATTGGCAGTTTACAGGAAAAGTGAACTAAAGTGAAATTAAAGTTATTTTTTACTCGACCTTCCAGCTTCACATAACATACACTTAATTTAAACAAAATGACCAGAGGCTTCACCCTGACAGAACAAAAGGAAGTAAGATGAGCTGAGGACGACCTGCCTGAAGCTTCACGCCACAAAACAACACATGTTCCAAACGAATCCGGCAAAGATTCACCAAAAGAACCCAGTTAAGCGCTGTGGCCTTGCGTATGTGAACACAGTCCCCCAGAACAACTCCCCTTTCACCCTGAGCGGTTGGATTTGAATCCACCCTGGAATGTGCTCAGACCCGCATTAACATTGACCACTGGCGACCGGGTGTCCCGGCGTGAATGTTAATGCGAGGTCTCAACAGGGTCAATGTTTTCCACACAGTCACGATTTACAATTTAACACCGACCGTGGCTCGATTGGTTTTTTCTCTTTTATAAGATAGAAGCGTCTGGTAAATGTAAATGTACTCGGGTCGTCTGCAGAGCCCCTGTAATCCCAGTTTTTCCCACCCACCTCCGTTAATGTAGAGCCGACGGAGCACCTTCGCTGCTTCCCTCTCGCTCACGTTAACTTCAGTCGGCTGCTCTGCTTCTCCTCCTTTCCATTACTCACCGAGCAGAAGGCAATCTAGTCAACATCCACATCTCCTTGGTTATATTCGCTTCTCCTGAAAGTGCAGTTCACAGGCTCTGTAATCTTTCCTCAAAAGGAGAAACAACCTCCAGACATCCGACTAAAATGTCTTCACAGGAATACAGTACAACAGCTCCCTGTTCTACCAGGTCTACAGCAGCTACTTTTAGGTGGTTTGCCGAGCCACGCGGCTCAAAATTGGTTCTGCAGCTTTGTGTTCATCTAAACCTAAACTCGTACACAGAACTGGAAACCCTTGGCGCTGCCATGTGGGAGAGTCCACACCAGCACACCCGGCGACATATATCATTGAGCAGCACTCGCAAACGGTTCATCAAAAATACGTCTGCAGTTAAGCCATGAAGAGTCGGTACTTATTCCCTCTTTTAGCCATGCTTCGGCTGGCCCAGACTGGAAAACCCGCTCATTGGCAATGGGAACGCTGAAGTAAGGTAACAGCTGCCGTTGAAGCCAGTTTCAGATCTGGACCCTATGAGGCCACATTATCGGGGACGCAGACGTACCTCTGAGACGATAATAACGGGCTCATTTTTAAGGAACTGAAAGTATGTCTTTGTCTTCCTGCTGAGTTTGAGAAGAGCCGGGAGCAGATCAGTCAACAACGTTCCCATTTTCACAGAACACTTGCAGTTTTATTTCATAAGCATGAAAACAAACAAACTCCCACCCCCCAAAAGAAGAAAAGAAATAGTTGTAACACCTTTAGAAAGCTTTAACTGGTTTTCCTCAATATCTCGGAACATAAAATTAGGCTGAATTGAGTTAAATGTTGCATGTGCTGCAGTGATTTTACAAGTATTAAACCTCCGTGTGTGAGAAAACTCATTATACATAAAAAATGGTTAAAACATCTGTCTTCAGCTAGAGGTTTGTTGTGCTCTTTCCACTGAATATTTGACAATAGTTTGGGAATTTATTTGATCTAAATTTTTAAATCTGAATCTTGACAGCAAATTTGACAGAAAGAAAATCAGCATATTTATAAGCTGGTGCGTAACTTTATTTTAAACAGTTACAACATGACCATGAGTGTTCCTCGTCTGGGAATGTTGGAGATTTAAAACAAATGCTTTGAACTTTTTCTCTCACTCCGACAGTCAGTTTTTAAGGTCAAAACACAAACGTCATCACAATGAAAGGATGGCAGCGGAGCTGACTTTATCCACCCTGACAGGCTTAAACAAGGCAATCAGCTGTTATGGAAAGCCGCTTCCTACATGCTCGTTGGGAATGATTAGTGTGTTTTTGTACTAATCACCGTGGCCTACTTGTGTTGTTGTTGGGACTCTCCCAGCTGAAGGTTAATGAGAACTAGTGCACATTTAACAACCACCGTGAGGAGCCTTGGCGTGGAAACGCCACGGATCACGGAGTCTGGCAGAAGTTGGAAAATTCAGCTCAGGATGTGTGTTTTTAACAGCCAGCAGAACCAGGACAACTGCATTTGTTTTGTTACTTAGTTAACGTCTTTAGTCATTCCTGAGGTGTAAGCACAGATGTTTTAGTCATTACGAAGCATCAAAATGTATCTGGCTGCATCGTGTTAAAAATAATTGTTGTGATGCCTTTTTGTGCTCTAGATATTGTAGCAACGTCAATTTGTTTATTACATAAAAGCTTATTTTTGGAGCCTTTCACCTGCACCACAGCTGGAAGATGATCCGCCTGTTATGACAGTATCCGAAGCTGGCGGCGATCCTCTCTGCTTTGCACCTCTGTGCGCGTCTCTTCGAGCTGCGTGGATGTATTTTGGGGATTAGTGGCTTTTTGGGGGCTCAGTTCGTGCAGAGAGGTAACAAATGCAGAAAACACACAGGCGACTTGTTTTAATTTGTCACCTCAACAGCTCGGCGCTTGCTGTCAGCACAGGAGCAGCCCGAGCAGCTTCTAAATAAATTCCTTCACTCTTTGTTGCATTTCACGATCCGCCGTCGGCCTCGCTCACGCATCTGATCCAGGCTCAGTAAATCCATGAGTCCTTGTGCAGCTTGTCACCTGGACCAAAGGTCCTGACGGGGAACGAATGTTGTACCAATTTTGCTGGCAGACTCCGTCGTCCAGGTCGTGGCTTGCAAGGCTCTGGACCCGCGTCACCATGACGCAAGGTGAAACATCTAATCTATTATTTTTTGTAATGATGGCTGCATATGCCCCTTTATGTGTCATGTTTCAGACCTGCACGCCGGTCCTGCAGCAAACTGCATGCAAAGTTTCTGGTGAACCTCCTGTGATAACAGAGTGGACTCGCAGATGAGCTGAATGCTGTAACGTTATTGAATAAATACGTATCCTGTCAGAACAATCGCCGCGTGATGGTGCAGATGTTTTAAAGATTGTAAACTCTGGATTTGCTGCTGTACCCAGGTTCACAGAGTCAGCAGAGGCGAGCGGCAGGTTCGCTCTGCAGACTCACCTCATCGCTGCTGCATTTTATTATTTTATTTACCCCAACCTAACCTACATTAGCACCTTCCACTAACCAGCAATCAGCTCTTTGCTGCCGCTGGTAACATGTGCTGTCTGACACGCGTATCAAAGACTAATTAAACATAATTAAGTGCTAATTAAACAAAATACCCCTGCAAGAATAACAAAAAGAATTTAAGCGATACAGGTCCAGGGACCAGCTCTAACTGGTGTTCTTTATTTTGAATTAGAGAAACATATGAAACATCAGAACACAGTGTGAATCGATCGAACAAGTACATTGATTTAGATGTTCAGTCCTCCACAGTAGGTTATTTGACATTTGATTTAAGTTTAACAAACTGAGGAACGTCATCAGGAACCAGGAAGCACCTGGGTGCAGCCGTTTCTCCGGGTGGACCTGCCAGCCGGCTTCCTTTTCTCCTTAGAGACCGGCTGCATTTACATAAGGGACCCACTGCACAGCTTTAAGCCGGGTTGCAGGTTGTTCTCGTTCTCGAGCTCACGTCAGAAATTCTTGATCAGTCACCACATGCCAGTTTGGCGCTCGCTCGTTACGTGTGAACTTCTCCGACTCGTCAAAGAGGCGAGCCATCTCAGATGTCCATAAACATCTATAGACTGTTAAAAAGCTTGGAGCTGCTGACAAATCTGAGTTACAACTAATGAGAGAGAAAAACATGGGGCGAGGTCGGAAAGACCGCGGGGAAGAAGCTGCACAGCATCCAACAAAGAGACGGCACTTTGTTTGCTTTTACTTTCATGTTCTGGACAAATCATCACAGATCTCCTGTCTGGTGCAAAGTTTCGCATCTTTTATTGCGTCACAGCCACATGTTGACGGCAAGAACTGGACGAAACTTGGTTTGGTCACTGATTAGTCACGTAATGTGAACGCCACAAGGACCTCCAGCTTCCTAATCAGCCTGGATCTGCAATACGCAGACATTGCAAACTCTGTCGGCACTTTGACTATAACGTCTCCCGCCGGAGGATGTGAAACTCCGGTCAACAGTCATACCGGTCTGCAGAGCACCTGGCAGTGGCCGTCAGGGCTGTTGTGCCGCGCTGACGTCCACTCTCTAGTTTTCTGGTGCTGTGTCGGGTCGTCCCGTCAGATTTTAGGTTACAGACTTGTTGCTGGGACTTGCGGGAGTACCCGATGCTCTGTGACTACACTGTTACTCCAGGTCTCGGACTGCCAGTGAAAATTCAGAGAAATTCCCATTTACAGTCCGGTGAATGACTTGCACCCATGTCGGCTACCAGTGCGATATTAGTGGCCACTCGTAGCCGTGAGTACAACCAGCGTCCTCCATCAGGAGAAGCTGTATGACTCCGGTTTCTCCTCAACCCCTACAGCCTAACGTCTTTTCCCCCGCAGCATCCGGTTCTGTCTGAGTCAACCGGAGTTCAGGGTTCGCATAGTAATGCAGCAATATATTTGCCAGATGCTGAAACACCCCAGTTGGGGGTTTTGGTGCAATTAAGGTGTAGAAAAGTCTACATACTGCTGCTAAGATTGGTGATTCTCCCGATAGCTGCGCTTAATTACTGCTTATTTTGAACATGAACTTACTCAACTGAAAGTGCTCTGAAAGCAACTTTTACATGACTGATTTTTCAGATTTCATTTCGGTTAGCACTGGAGTGTCGCTGTGCATCTAAATCTGAGGATTTACAAAAAAAAAAGGCGTTTTGTTTTATTATGTCGTTATTGTGGATTTAAACACGGTCACTATGTGGACCTGGCATTCCAGCACTGTGGAAAAAACGGTGTTAAAGAGGCTTTGTAGGGCTTTTCTTGCTCGTACAGCTGGCGTGCTTCATAAACCAGCATGGCATTAAATCAGCATTCATCGAGGGCTGAGATGTTTCCAAAAACATCCGATCCTCCTATGAACTGCTCTCCTTCTGCTTCCCTCTGCTGTCTCCGTTCTCCTCGCTCACCGTTGATGACTTCAGGCAGAATGCTGCTAAATTACTTGAGAGCTCGCTGTTAAAATACTCGAGTATTCAAAGTTCCTGTCAGAAACGTGTTTTCACAATGTGACCGAGCAGTAAAGAATCATGTCACGGGCACATATGAAGTTATTCTAAAAAGTATATGCAACTTTGAGCCCACATGTCACAATTCTTGGTGCCACTTCAATCCTGTGATTTCTTTATATTATGTGATATTAAAGAAAATGCATGTAGTCAGCTCACTGGTTATTCCTCTATAAAAGACAGTCAATACCTGCCGTTAAATAGACCCGAGGTTAATTATCTTTGGCGTGTAGGTCAATTTTATCTTTACCTACCTCCACCTTGGACCCGGCGGCCGTACGAACATCAACATCTAAGAAAACGCGGCGTAGGGAATGAAGCTCTCTGCCAGCACTAAACAGACTTTTACCAAAAAAAACCCAGAGCAGAAACTCTTCTTGTATGGCTTCACATCTTGACTCGCTTTCTCAGGTTGGAAAACACGTTTTTGTGAGCCGTAAAGACGTTTTTTTAAAGGTAATTGAAAGCAATGCAGAACTAGATAACGATATTCTCTGCTTACTTTTTTCTTACCTTTCTAAAGCAGATGGGAGGAAAAAAAGCAACTGAAATATGACTCTTTTTAGTGGTTTTATGTCTTTTATTTCGTTTCTGCTGCATTCACATAAGTGCCAAACTTGTCCACGAGTGAGTCTTTGTAGAGGAGAAGAATAGTGGCTCCAGCGATCAAACTTTCTCCTGATCGCACTTAAAATTCGCTTCCTTTGTGCGTGCGTGCACGACCGTGCTTGTGTGCTGAATCATTGTAATTTCATAGCCAAGCCACAGCGCTGGTTTCCATCGCCTTCCCAGGAGGTGGGGGTGGGGGTGGGGGTGGGAAAAGAGGAGAACAGACGAGAAGGAGAAAGAGAAAGAGGGGGAACACCAACCGCCGCTGACCTACATGTGGCTCTCATTAAGATGTCCTGCACACGAGAGGGAGAAGCTTGAGCCCAGAAATCCCTTTTCTGGCTCTTTGTTAATCGGTGTTGTTTTTTCCTTTCATGTCAAGCAGATCTGTTTTTGCTGCTACGTCCTCATGTTTTCTCTCCATGTCTCTGCCCTTTTCTATTTTCTTTGTCTCAGATTTCATCCACTCCCTCCCTCTGTGGTTTTTCCCCTCCGTTTTCCCGGTTTTTGGCTGAAGAGGCCCACTGTTTATGTGTGAAACATACAGCAGGGGGATTTCGCGGCCAGCCAGGGAGAAAACAAGGTTATTGAACAGACATAAATACATTAATAATGAAAAACAGCGTCTTCCTGAGCTGCTGCTGAATATTTTTAAACGTCTTATTTTCTTTCTGTGTTCTGCTAGATTGAGGTTGTAACTCTTTACCATTTTGCGGTTTCCTGTTAATGTGAATATTAAGGTTACTTAACCTAGTTTGGCATCTGTAGCAAAAAGAAAAAAAAAACTGTAAGAAAACAGTGAAATAAATAGCGACATTGTGTGTGTGTGCGGAAAGCAGGTCGAAGCCGTCTCAGACAAGAAAACAAAACAGAAAGAGGCCGTAGGAATCCTGAGCCCGGCTTGAAGTCTCCAAGGTCTCTGCAGACACACAACATCCACACAGCCGTTTAACATCGGAGGACGATGCCGGCGGCGCGTAGACAGAGTAGGCGACGGCGCACGACTGCTGTCCGTGGAGTTAGGTGTCCCTGCTGCTCAATACGTGAATACGTTTCGGTTTTAAGTGTCAAATGTACAGAGCTGTTAATGTAAACAGTTTATTCTCAGGGATGAACATTTCTTTGTGCTCAGTCGGTCAGAGTCGGAGGAGGAGGAGCTCGTTGTTGGGAATAATCCTCAGACGGATTATTACTTTACTACTTTTGATATGAAACAGCTCAAACTGGAGTTGGTCCAGTTCGTTTCAGAAGAGGCCTGAAACACCAGTGGGAGATTGAGGACAAAACTCTCTCTGTTGGCCTTTTGTTGCTCATAGTTCAACTCAATCAGCCAGACAGGAATTTAAATGAGACAAACTGAAAGGATGTGAGCTGTTCTTGACATTAACATTCAAATCCGTATCAACTCTTTCCTCAGTATCCCAGTCCTCCATCCACAGATGTCTGTATACAGTATGTGCTTGTACTGGACTGCCTGTCAGCATTATTGGACCTATAAGTGAGATTTAACTTCATTTAAGTTACAATAGTAGACGAACATACTGTACTTAAGATGTGACCCTTACAATAGTAAAATCTAACGTCACGTCCAGTTAATAGAAATAGTTTGATTGTCTTGTTTACACCCTCTAAAGACATTAAAATGTTGTTTCTGCTGATGTGATCCCTTTTGCACAAACAAAAAGTCAACTTTTAGGCATCCGTCTACAGCCTTAAATACCAGCATGCTCTTTAAAACAGTGTTAACATATTAAATTTAATTCAAAATACTTTATTAAGTCACTTTATTCATCCCCAAAGGAAAATTACTGGTTAAAATGAGTTAATTGTTGAGTAATTAACCCTTAACAGCTCTTACATTGGTAACATTTGTCCATTATTTTGAAGCTGAATGGAAATGCTTTAAGTTTACAACTTATACTGAATCAACAAAGTTACAGCAACTCATTTTTAAGGAAATGTAAATGTTTGTCAGGAATGTCAAATGCAACAACAAAAAAGACAAAAACAAAAGTGCACGAGACATTTCGATTAGACATAAATGCTTTCGTTCGTGAGCTGTGAAGTCAGGCCTGCGGACCACGGTTTTCTTTGATTAATCAGTTTTCCCTCATTAGTTTTATAATGATTTGCCATGTTAAACCGCAGTTTTTGTAAAGATGCGTGTCACCGCACACATCCTGCACGTCGCCTTCTCTCACGTGAACGGGGCGAAGTCAGGAGTTGCCGCGGTGAAGTGTGGTTGCTGGTAGGTTTCCTCGAAACGAACTTGAAAACTCCAGTTTTACTGCCAAAAAAACTCGTGGAAATTTTAACAGACTTTGAAGTGGCAGTCCAATAATTTACAGCTATGCAAGTGTGACCTTCCTGCAAGATGTCATAAAAATGAACACCAAAGAAAGAAATGCTTGGAATTGATGAGGTTCAGCAGAACTTTTGGCTTTACTAAACAATAAGATACGATTGCAGAAAGAATTATTAGTTTCTAGAACATCTATAATTCAATTTTCAATTTAATTTTATTTATACAGCGTCTATTAAAACCCAAGTTGTCTCCAGGATCTTTCCAGAGACCAGAACATGACTCCTGATCAATTATTACATAAACAACAGCAGGTAAAAACTCCCCTTTAAGAGGGAAGAAACCTGGACCAGGACCTGGATCACAAGGGGGAAGAAACCTGGACCAGGACCTGGATCATAAGGGGGGACAAACCTGGATCAGGACCTGGATCATAAGGGGGGACCCTCCTGCTGAAGACCAGCCGGGTAGAGCAGGAAGTAGAGAGAGAGGAGAGACACAGACACACCGTCAACGGTACAAAAGACCAGATCCATCAGTATAATTATCCATCAGCAGCAGAACTAAGACTTCCATGTTTATATGACTGGTACCTGGTTAGTTGGTGGACTACAGAGACCACTATCTAAACAGGTGTAGACAGCAGACACTGAGGTGGTCAGAGGTGGGACTGGAGGTCAGAGGTGGGACTGCAGGTCAGTGGATCATGTTGGTGTCCCCCTGCAGCAGGTCTACAGCAGCAGATCCAGATGAAGGTGTGTTGAAGACCGGCTGCTCCAGTCTGGTCCTGCAGCTGTGACTACTGGTCCTGACACACTAAAGTTTACACCAACTAGATGTTTTACTGAACACAAACGTTTGAAGTTTGGTTTGAAAGGTGGAGGTGGTGTCAGCCTCCTTCACCCAAACTGGAAGTTGGTTCCATAGTGATGGTTCCTGGTAGCAGAAGACCCGTCCTCCAGATCTACATCTGGATCTTCTAGAAACTACGAGTAGACCTGGACTCTGAGAACGGAGAACTCTGTTAGGAACATTGGATTCTGAGTTTTCCGGGGAGCCGATGGCGGGATGTGAACACTGGAGAGACGCGGCCTCTCTACATTACAGTAATCTAGTCTAGAAGACACGAACGTGTGAATTAGATGCTCCTGATCTTTGTGATATTACGGAGGCGGAAGAACGCGGCCGTACAAACCTCTGTTTTAATGATGTTTATCTTGGGGGTCTGTGATCACACTTGGGACCTTCAGGAAATATCATGGGCAACACTTTGTGGGAAACATTTAGTCTTTTTTTTCCTTTTTGACTAATTTGAAACAGATTAATTTCCATCCAGTGTTTTTTCTACCAGGAGTCGGAGTTGAACTTTGAGGTCGTGAAAGCAACATCTGAGCTTTCTTCCGTGCCTCTCCGTGGCTGTGTGTCAGCATCATGAATTAAGCCTGCCAGCCTCAGATAAGACTCCTTCACTACCTCAGTGGTCATTACCTGGCCCAAGAGGACTTTAGCACTTCTTCTTTAAAGTTCTTCAGTGACTCATTTAGAAATGAAAGTGGAAAGGCTGACCTGCACACTCAATCTTGAGAGACAGCTGGAATGGATTCTTAGCTGTGCCATATTTGCAAGTTGAGAATTTCAGAGACCTTATTTTGCAGTTTTTATATCACCTGTGCTTCCTCATTATATTCTCAGTTGGAGGTCAGCTCTGAATTGTGCACTAAGTATAAACTATCCCGTAAAGATCTGAAGGAAGATCTTATTTGCACTGAAGATTTGATGAAAAATCTTTGTTTATTTATTTATTTAAGTCATTTCGTTTTACCTTAGAGGCTATATCGCCATAGATAGACATCGTTTTTACCTTGGTTGCCTTTTGTTTTACTAATAGGCTTCAAATAACACTGACTATTCTGACTATTCTGACCATTATGTGGGCATAACAATGCCATTTATGCATCAGCGTTTAAGCCCAGCATAAAATATGCCCAACTATGCATACAGTGTGCACAAATGTTTTGCTTGACATTATCAGACAGAGATTCAGAGACTTTTTATTGTCATTTCACCATATGTCAGAACAGGAATCGAAATATTGTTCTCTCTCACCAGCGAGATAATGTAAAAAGTATAAGACACACATGAAGGAAGACGATAATGAATAAGTAAATTAAAAATAATGTGGCAATGGGAGACAGTTCCAAGTGTGCAGATGGTGGATGATGCTGTTTGACCGTCTTGTGAAGCCGGACCGGATGCTGCGGAACTTTCTCCCTGAAGGCAGGAGGCTGAAATGGGCGTGTGAGGGATCCTCAACAGTCCTTACGCTGGCTGCCTTCACTATGTGTTGCAGGGTCTTTTTGCAGGAGAGGAGCTTCTGTACCACACAGTGATGATGCTCTCAGTGGTGCCTTGGTAGAAGGAGAGCATGTGTAGCACTGTGTAGTGTTAGTTGTCCAGGAGAGGTCCTCAGAGATGTACTTGGTGCTGCTCATCATCACCTGCTCCACAGCAGCACCGTTGATGGTCAGTGTGGGTGGTGTTACTGGGCACACAGTCGTGAGTCAGCACGGTGAAGAGCAGAGGGCTCAGCATGCACCCTTGTGGGGCTCCTGTGCTCAGCATGATAGTCCTGGATGTGTTGTTACCAGTCCGGACCTTTGTGGCTTTTCTGATAAGAAGTCCAGAATCCAATTGCAGAGGGAGGCGTTAAATCTCAGCTGACCCATTATGTGTATCTGCTGGGGGACGACTGCGTTAAATGCTGAACTTAAATCCACGAACACCATTCACACATATGAGTCTTTGGAGTTCAGGTGGGTGAGGGCTGGGTGGAGAGTGGCTGAGATGGCATCCTCAGAGGCTCAAAGAAAGAAATGTAATTTGCAGGGACTGAAATGTCTCTAGCAACGAACACAGTTTCCCACATTTACAAACCTTCCTCACAGAATACCTCGAAGGACTCTGTTGATTGCCTTGTTCACGTCCACATACATATGTGGCCTGGTTGGACAAAGTCCCATGCTCCCTCTCAGACTCTAGTGAGGACAGTGCGCTCAGTGTTCGAAGCCAGAAAGGAACCTGCAGTGGTTCTCTAAATCTTAAATTTACCATCAACTGAATACCTCCACTAGTCCCTCAGCAACCCATGGAGTAAAAAGGAGTGCCTTTGGAAGTTGTAATTCAGCCAATGTACAACTTCCAAATGGTCAATAATGGTCCCAGGTGGTAATGCAGTTCAGTGTAAGTGTGCCATATGATTAATCAGTAGGAGGAGTCATGTGATAGGATTAAGAAAAAGGACAGCAGCGATACTTAGCCCGCTGTTCGCCGGAATGCAGAAAAGTCTGTCAGTATCTCACATTTTGGTTGGTGAACAAGTTCTTTAATTTTAAATTAGTCTAAAGTAGTGACGTTTATGGTTCTCTGGTCAATGGTAAAGTTTTAAACAGAGATGAAATACTAAAGTTACAAGTTTGCTCAGTATTCATCGAGACAGTTTATTTGTTGAAGCATTTTGTGCTGCTGAACATCGAGGCACGAGGCCAAGCACTGAAAGAGAGCTAAGCCTCCTGTCTGGAATAACTCACTGCTTTCCTGAAACATTATACACACAGTGAAACAACTCACTTCTTTCCTGATACATTACCCTTAAGAAATGCATCTAAGCTTCCTTTTCCCGTGTACCCAGATAGCTGACTTTAGAAAACACATACAAATGATGTTTAAAATGCTGCAGACATTCGGCACCCTGACATACATTTAGATTGAAAGGAAGCTGGAGGGGACTACTAATAGGTGTTCATTCCCAGACTGCTCCAATCAATAGTTAGTCATATTTGTTGCTTCTTCAGAGGTAGGATGGTTGTAACACTGCCGTTAGTTGTACAAAGAGGGATTTCTCATCATTCTATGAAGTTACACAATGCAATTTTACATGCTGAGCCACTGATGAAATGAATAAGCCAAGAGGGGAAACGTGTGCCTCGTTTGGTATGGATTACATTTATATGTCATTGACTTTGCAAGAAATATATACTTTTGACTTTGAAGGATTAAGTGTCTAACTTACTGGTGTCTAAACCTTAACATAGTGTTGCTACTGTGTAAACAACGTTAGTTAAGAAGCTTTATACACACAGATTGATGTTTCATCTTTGGCTTTCTGACTGAAGACGAAGAGGATGCAACACTGCAGGCACTTGCATACTGGCATGACATGAAGGAAGACATCGTGACAGAAGTGCATGGGGGGGGGGGGGCATACAAGCCGACATGTGTGACGTAGAAAGGTATGGTGTTATAATTAGACAGTTTCCTGTCCTTCTCCTTTTTTGTCACCTGAAACCAGAATTTATGGTTAGAATCAGTTTGCCATGTTTGTGTCTGTGTTTGAGTCGTACAGGGATTAACTGCTGTTGTAGTTACAAACAGCTGTTTACACAGCCAGTCAAGATACCCAGATGAGCAGAGACACAGGGGAGGGTGTTGTGTAATTATGATCTCTCTAGTTTTGTTAAGGGTTGTTCTGTTTTATATTTTAGAGACGGAGAAATGGTCCTGGTGCATAATTCAAGTGCACTTTTGTGTTGTTTTTGGTCAACAGTGAAGATGGATTTCTTGATTCTACAGGTCTGGCGGTAAGCAGACCTGAGTGTGTCTGGTAAAATTGAACTTGGCTTTCCAAAAAAGGGGTTAATCACAGCTAATTTATGATTGAACCTTTTCTCTTAATAAATGAAATCATTGATCTTACACCTCAGACTACCAGTACAAATCGGAGTATTGTCATCTGAATCTGCAGTTGTGGTGTATCAGTGATGGACAAGAGACTGAGAGCTGGTGGACTGTTTTGTGGCATTGTGTGGGATGAATCATGTCATGAATGTGAACAAGATAAAGGAGATGATTGTGGACTTTGGGAGAACCAGGTCAAACTGTTTTCCATCATGAGAGAAGAAGTTCATTATTAAAGTTATTTTGTTAAAATATTACATAACATAAACAGACTGATAAAAAATAAGGCTGGTTCTGTTCTCGGGACTGTTCTGGAGCCTCTGGAGCTGACTGTGCAAAAGGAGGACCCTTCATTAAATGAAGAAGATCCTGGAAAAGCCTGAGCATCCTCTTTACAACACAGTAATTCAGCAACACTGTCTTCAGTCAGAAGCTTCATCAGATTCACTGCAGCACAGACTGCTGCAGGAGATCCGTCCTGCCCACCGCTATGAACCTCTACAATGAATCTCCCAAGAGACGGAGATATAGGAGCTACTGCAGCAATTCATTTCCCTTTATGAAACAATAAAAATATGTTTTCTCTTTTTAAAATGGAAATCACTATTTCAAAACAGTTTTTGTATTTGTAGTCAGGTAATCTTTCTCTGATATGAAAATTTGTTTTCTGAAACATCTGTTACAAAACAGCAGAAATCAAAGAAATCGAAAAGGGGGCCAACACTTTTTCTCGGCCCTGTAAATGAGTTCAGACACTTCTACAATCCACTTTGGACACTTACAGATTAGACAAGCCAGAGAGGTCATTTATAAAGTGGCTCACTAAAATGCGTTGTCAATGTGTTCTCACGGCATATGGAAACAAAACAAAGAAAAAAAAAGTAAAATGGAAAAGTAATTTGGCGACATTTTACTACTGTTATTAAATATTTCATGATAATGTTTAATTATGTATCCTGAATCCCCAAGCTATTTAATAATAAGGCACTTAGTATTTCCCACCTTTCTGCCTCTGTTCTTTAAGAGTTATGTTGTTCTTCAAAAGTTGTATTTACCTAATACTAAGACCCGTGTGATGACGTGGGGCGACACCTCCCTCACTGGAAAAACAAGGCTCATCATCATTGAAGTCATTGAACCCATATCTCCACAGTCTAATCCCGAACTGTATCCTCCAAGATGACAACGCTCGCCCCCACAGAGCGGGTTTATCAGAGACCACCTCCAGAATTTGGTAGCGGAGAGGATGGAATGGCCTGCCAGCAGTCCTGACAACTGCTGAACCTTTACTGAAAATTTTCACAAGGTAGAACAGGAAAATTAACAAAATCCCATTGACCTTTACCAAAATAAAAGCCTTCCTTTGCACATTACTGCATAGTGACTTAACACCTCAGTACCCTGTAAAATGACTCAAAAACTCAACCTGTGGCCATGGAATTGACTGGAACACCTGATTCTGATTATTTGGATGGGTGAACGAATACTTTTGGAAATGTAGTGTAGTTTAGTTATCAGATGTTTTCAGTGTAATTTCAATATAGTAGCAGCAGCTTTCAGTAGTTTAATTTGAAATAAGTGTATTGGTAAAGCATAGTATAATTAAATGTTGGCCTAATTATTATAATTCTTTTTAATACCTGTTTCCATATATGTTAATGGTTAGTACCATAATTTGGCTTAATCTTTTATAGTGAGATATATATGCATTTTGATCAGCAGATGTTAGTTTTCTTTTTTTTTTGTTTGTTTGCGTGTTTTTGTGCGTTGGTGTGTGAGAGTTAATGTTGGCCTAATTATGTCGGTTGGTAAATAAGCCTTATGAATTTTGTTTTCAGCGAAACACAACTCTAAAACTACTACAAAAACACAAACACACATCATCCGAGCTACACGGCCTTTTGACTGCTTATTGTTTATTGCACAAGTTTTTCTTTATATTTACCAACACATTTGTGCTGGTGTATCATGTCCCATGATGCATTGTCATTGGTAGACCACCTACAATTTGGTTGTACCCCACTATGAAAATAAATTCTATTCTATTCTATTCTATTCTATTCTATTCTATTCTATTCTAATGTGCAATAGTTTATCGTAAACTTTTCAGCACTAACGCCTTGTTGTGACAGTTTTTCATTCTTATATCTGTTCATTTTAAATAAAAAACTATTGTGTAGGTTTTTACAAGAATTATTTTATGGATCTTGAGATTATCTGTCTAATAAAGAGAGAGAGAGAGAGAGAGAGAGAGAGAGAGAGAGAGAGAGAGAGAAAAGGTTGTTAATTTATATAGTTGTTGTTGTTTTCCCTGGATTTAATTTACCGTTGAAATCTGTAATTCACTATAAAAGCATCCATGACAAAATTAAGATCTGAGGCTGTCTCTCAGGGAACGTTAAAAGGCTCAGAATCATGCTGTTTACAGGTTTGTTTTCAGATGTAGAAAGTGAAAATAATGTGCATAACATTAACTGTGTATACATCACGTTAATGGAAAAACGAATTCGAGCCATTGTCTGACTGAAACATCCCGCTGTGCAATCACAATGCCATGTATGTCTGAACGTTCGGCACCAGTATACAACACTGTTATTATTATTATTATTATTTTTTTTTTATTATTTATTATGATTATTTTTCAAGTGCGTAGTTGAATGATGTGAGTTCATCGAGTAGATCTGGGTTCTGCGATGCTCTGTATGTGATTAGCCTGAATACCATCACAGCATGAAACATCATCAGAGCCAGAATAATCTGACACACTTCCAAACAAACTCCAATCAGAGCCCCTGCAGCTGTCCGCTCATACAGGATCTAATGGTAGTTTGCTGGATAAAGACGCAAGTGGGTTGTTTTTGCCCAGCCACTGGCTCTTTGTCTTGCCTGACGATAAGCCACAGAAGATAACAGGATTTAAAAATACATGATCTTGTGTCTACCATCAGTCCAATAATAGTAAAACCAAAGTGGAACCACAACGTTGAGTCATACAAAACTCAGTTCAACATCACGTGTTACTGTTGCACTTCTATTAAACTACCAAGTAAAAGAATAAATCAAAAATATGCATCGTCGCTTTGACATTTCATCTCAGTCAGCTAAATCTACAGCAGGATTTGTAACTAAAGCTGGACTAAAACTAAATAAATTCAGTTGACTAAATCAGGGCTAGAAACAATTTGATTTTAATAAAAAGACTAGGATTAAAACGTGATCACGGAAACGCTGTTGGTGTAGACCAGTCAGAACCAGGATCTTAACCCCGAACAGTTCTGTGGAACAACCGAACAATGGCAATTCAAAATAAAAAATATTTTATAAGTCCCCAAAGGGAAATTAAGTGTTGCAGTAGTGGAAGTGGTTCTGTGAGCAGGACTGGTCAAAAAGTCATCATGAACATTGTGCAGAGTAGAATGTGTTCGTGGTCGCGATTCAGGAGAAGAAACCAACTTTGGATATCAGTTTTGCAAAGAGGCCGCGTAAAAACCCGTGACATGGCTTTGGCCGCAGATACGAATGTTATGTGCAACAACTTGTAATGTCTTAATAGTAATCGCTGTTATCTGTTATCACAACTCCAGCAGTCTCACTTTGTTTGGTCGCATTAATACGGGTACACCCCGGACAGGTCCCAGTCTATGGCTGTCAAAACTATATTTTCTGTAAAAAAAACAAAAACACATTTAAACCTTGTTAAATAAAGGTGTACGTGATAAATGCCCGTCTATCACAGTCATCTAGCACAAATCAAGATAAGCAACCACGTACACTCCCAGGTAATTTAGAAGAACCAATCAACCTACCATGCATGTTTTTGAACTGTGGGAGGAGCCGGAGTACCTGGAGGGAGCCCACGCAAGCGTAGGGAGAACATGCAAACTCCACACAGAAAGACTCCCACCTGGCCCGGGAATCGAACCAGGAACCCTCTTGCTGGGAGGCTGGCAGCAGTTGGAGGAATGTTGGCTCGCTCTGCATTTGGTTTAACTATAGACCCTGCAGCGCCACAGGCCCTTCTGTTAATGTTATGTGATTCCAGGACACTGAGGTGGAAGTGATGGGTGCGGCCTCCTGAAGTGCTCTTTTTGGGCCGGACATAATTGTCGCCGCCCTGCTTTGACTCGGTTGGGGACCGAGGAGAACAGTATTAAGTATGTGACTTGATGCGCCCATCCCCATCTGCCCCCTGCCTTCATCTCTCCGCTTTCCTTTCCTTTCCTTTCCTCTACCTCTCAGAAGACGACTTGGTTAATTTTAGCAGCTTTGACACACATTTGACATAGATTAATTATAGACGCACTTTAATGTTGTTCAGCTTCCACAATAGCAGAGAAAGCTGTTATCCAGGGCAGTTTTTCTTCTTCGCCATCCTCGGCCGCCCACAGCTTGTCCCCACTTCACTACATGCATCTTTTCCACTTGGCCTCAGCATCCTTCAGTACTTCTCTAACCTCCCTCACCAAGCCCCTTGGGTCTCAGAATTGAATTCCTCCTCAAACTAAGCGCCATCCACTTACACTTTTCCTAATGTCTCCACACTGGCTGATAGAAGACAATTACACAGGGTCAGCTGTAGCTCCGTCAAAACATGCCCGGTTTTACGCAGATAAGTAAAAATGCTCAGAGAAAGAAGTACAAAGTGAATGGCCCATGGTCAGTTATCACTGCAAGTGCAAAGATTTTTAACTTTTATTTGCTTTGCATTTTTGAACGTCAGCAGGACTTGAACATTTGAATCCCTCCTGTTTATGGCCAATGTTTTCTTTTCCATATGTACAGTAGGGTAATGCAACTGAGGTCTAAGACAACTTAATGCTGCACAGTTACTGTAAGTCTCTAAATCTTTGTTAGTTTAATGAAATATAAAAAAGTGAATCAAAGTCATGTCTGGAATCAAACGCCGTCAGTAGTGATGAACCTTCTTTGCGGAATGATGAAACTCAAAGAAATTTTCCACTCAGTTTCCAGTGGTACAGGGGTGTTCCTGCAGAAGGATCCCATTCACCTGACGCCACATCGCCATATATAAACTTTAACGACAAACTGACAAACGTTTTACTGTAATTAACACTCGATGTGATTGTGAGACTGAAAGAGGGAAGTTTTACCTTTAGAATCAGCTGAAATCTATGTTCTTTTAGTGTTGAAACTGGAATCGTCTTCTTTAAATCCACGTTTCATTTCTTTCATTATAAATTATTTCATTTTTAAAAGCTTTATCAATGTATTGACACTTTAGTTTCAGTTTTTATTTTTCTTATTGGTATATATTAGTAATAGATTCATGATTAATGCCATCTTCAAAGGTCTACACAGGCTGAGGATTGGAGCGGCCAGTCCAAGTCGGAGTGGATCCAGTTGGGGCTGGTCCCACATCGCCATCCTCGGCGCTTCTATCGCCCACAGTGTTTACGGTTTAGTTTAGGCCATTCCTTCTCTAATAATCTAAACTCTTGTGTTTGGACTTCCAGCTGGTGTGATATCTACACGTCAGTGGCAGGACAGTTTCCAGCAACTGCCCCGCTACTTTGGATTTATGTCATTGCCTACTTTGCTTTGCTCCTCCTGTAGTTTCTTATCATTGATTTTACTTGTTCGTCACAGCCTCCAAATGTTTTGATCAAGTACATTTCAACTTTTCATGCAGTGACCTCCCACATGCTACAGTTCATTGCCATTGACAGCTTCAGGATGTGGTCCGTTAATACATGTTGCATGTCCTAAAAATAAAACATGGACAAACGGGCCATATTGCACATATTTGCTGTGTCTTTACAATATGTGCATCTACCGGCTGCATGATGAGAGGTACAGTCGCAGTTCAGGTTGCTCCAAATGGTTTCCAGTAGCCAGTAACCTGGTTCACTGGTAGCTGCACGCTCACGGTGGCATCAAAAACGTTCCTGACATTTGATAGAAATGTCTCTCTCGTGCATGCATCTCAGGCATGCACTTTTACTTAAACCGTTTGACAGAGTCGCAGCTGCACTCTCTCTTTTTGGCAAAAGATTTGCTCGCTTGAGACATGCAATGACTTCCCTTTGGTTGTAAAGATTTCATAATGTTTTATGCTCTTGTCAGCTGTCGTAAAGCAGATTCCCCGTCTGTAGAAAAGGAAAACACAGCACAGATGATGTTGTTTTCCCCGGTGCACATACTTTTATTACCAGGTCTTTTTTTTCCCCCATGTTGACTCAAAAGGTCTTTTTTGAACATCCTCCAGACTTTTATACCTCTTTTCTTGGAAGTGGTATTTTATAACTTTTCCTGTTTGTCTCTGAAGTGATATTAAAAAGTTATGTTTATTTATTTTAAAAACACTGGCCGTTGTGAACCTGTGTTTTTAACTTTTAGAGCTTTGACTGGTCGAGCTCCTTCTTTTATTTCTATGGGTCTGATGGTACTTGTGCTCCCAGAAACCTGTTTCAAGACTCGACCTCCGTCCCTTCACCGCCTAGACTCTGTTAATGTTAAAGTCTTTTCTTTGAAAACACGCCATTATTACTCTTTATTGTTGTAAGGGTAGTCCGATTTTGGCCAGCTATGCCTGACTCATTTCTGCTCTCTGGATGGTAAGAATATGCAAATGCAGAATATGATCTGTTTAAGGCGCATATTCTAGGATATATTTTAGGATTAAGTAACATTTAATCTTGAAGGGGATGTATTCAGATGATATTTGAAAAAGTTGACCCAATTTCCTGAGGTCTTAATGAAACATATCTAATATTCTTCGGTCAAAAGAGTACCGCGGAGATGCTCTGTGCCAGTGTGTCTCATTTAAAATTGGTGTCACCCCGCTTCCAAGGTACAACAAAGGCAGCATGATGTGATGCTGAATGGAGATAAAGGATGGAGGTTGGATCATTTTACTGGGATTTAAGTCTGTGATGACACCGTTCACACAGATCTGAGAGACTCACTGAACGGGAACTTTTCAGAAATAGATCACTCCAAACCAAGTGACAAGGCTGAGTTATATTTGGGTTTTGGAGTTTGTATTTACTTCAAGCACCAAGTAAGTGGTCTCAACCACCGAAAGAGACATTTGTCATAAAACATTCCCTTTAATCATACTTGTGACCTTCACACCAGTGACATATTCAAGACTATATGCTTAGATCACTGAAATCCAGAGGCCCTGTGTTATCCATGTTCATGCTCACTATGCACACTTTGTATTTTTCACCCATAGTCAAATCTTCAAGAAAAGATGTTTGCTCTGGAGAGGTGTACCGTAAATTCAATCTTCAGATAATAAACCCTATAGGAGCTTGTTCTCAGGAGGAATACACAAAGACTCCTGCTATCTATTATATAACAACAGCAGCAACAATAATCATACTTTATTGCTCCCCACGACTTTCAGCCAAACCTGCTCTTTAGATTTAAATACCACTTTGTCCCTTGTTTGTTTTCACATATACGGTAATCATGCAGTGACCCGGTGAAACAGAACTTTAATCGTTTTGGCATGCACTGCACTGCTGTTTCTTATTGATTTTGCAGTGACCGTTATTCTTAACGGAGTGAATATTTTTACAGGTGTATTTTGTAAAAGCGTTCAACAGTACATATGAACTGCTTCTATTTTCAATTACCTCTAAGTTTGGTCAGGAATAAAAAATTCCCTCTTTTATTTTTCTTATTTTTCTCCCCTTTGTTTGCACAAAAATAACGGTTAATACCAAGTTTGGTAGAACCCAAGAGTGATATATATGCATTTTAATCTTCAACAGAGGGTTTTTTGTTGTTGTTTTATTACCTTTGATCCCCCTTCCAAAAACCAAGCAAACGTAGAAAAATAAATTCAACAACAGCTTTTCTATCCATATTGGATGAGGTGAAATGTATCCATAAATTAGATTCAGTAAAACACACATTTTAATATTCTGGAATGATTGAAATAATTTACTATTGATGCCGATGCTGAGCAAATTGATAGTTCTTTTATGGTGCGGAAAACTTGTAATCGTCACGCTACCCCACTACCCCACTACCCCCATAAACCCCTACTGCCCTACTGCCCTACCGCCCTACCCCCCTAAACCCCTACCCCCCTAAACCCCTACTGCCCTACCGCCCTACCCCCCAAACCCCTACCCCCCTAAACCCCTAAACCCCTACCGCCCTACCGCTCTAAACCCCTACCCCCCTACCCCCCTAAACCGCTAAACCCCTACCGCCCTACCCCCCTAAACCCCTACCGCCCTACCCCCCTAAACCCCTACCGCCCTACCCCCCTAAACCCCTACCGTCCTACCCCCCTAAACCGCTAAACCCCTACTGCCCTACCGCCCTACCTGCCCAACCACCTGTTTGTATTAATCCGGCATCAGCTAAACGCCACGGTCAGTTTTGATCTTGCCGTCGCGTTGATATATGAGTGGTATATCCTGCACCTCTGCAGATATTGCTTCCCATGGAGAGTTTTCCAGGTTTTAAAATCCACATTTATCAGTCGTGGTTTTTGAGAAAGAGCTGAAAATCAGCAGATTTCAGTCACCTTCTTTAACTGCATTTGATGCTGCATGAATGTTCTGGTAAAAGTCTTCCTGCTGAGCGCTTCCATGAGTGAATCTCTTTTCTTACCACAACAGGATGAACATCCAGTCAAAGGGGAAATATTGGTGTCATCCAGTGACCTCCAACTGGTGCTACAAGTGCAACGTAACCAGTGAGTATTCCTTTACTTGTACCGTCTTTATAGCCTGGATTATTCTTAAGTGGTCATCAGCCCAAAACATGCTGAGACTACTTAACATAAACATGCAGGAGTCCTGAAATGAGAATGATCTTTGCCAAGGGCACATGCACGATCCCGTACTATCATATTGCCTGGCCTTTGGTCTTGTTGCTGGTAACAGTCTCGGTGGTCCTTTTTATCTTTGGTCCAGAGCACACAGCTCCCGTAAATAATACTTATTAGCCACAGTACACATTTCCACCCTGTGGTAGTCCATCCCATATGCCTGCAAGCCCAGATGTTAATGGCACCAAGTTTTAAGTGACATTTCTGGATGAAGCTTTTAATTGTAGTGTTTGACAAAGCTTCCTCACAATAATCCCTTTCCCGTGGGGTTATATTTTAGGTACTGATGTTTGGCGGTTCTTGAAGCAGTGCCGTCTGAGGGATTGGAGATCAGAGATGTCCGGCTTAAGCTTGCATCCCTTGTCCTTTACGCACTGAAATTCATCTAGATTCTTTAAATCACTTAATGAAATCATGCGCTAAGGAAGGGGAAATATGCAAATCCTTCTAATCTTTCTTTGAGAAACGTTGTTTTTAAAAGATATCAAAGATTCTCTCACACATTTGTTGACAAAGTTGAGAGCTTCAGCCCATTTTTATTCCTCAAGTACTCCGTCTTTCATGGACTCATCTTTAAACTAACCTATCTTTTTGAAATAACAATAATGGTTTACTCCCTTACTTCCTCGTTCTTGCTGAATTGCACCTGTATAAAACTCATTTTGGAATGTGTTTCAGGCCTGAAATGCATAAAGGTTATGCATATTACTGCATTTAAACAGAGCTCACTATCAATGCAAAAAACGTATTAAAACAATTTGAGGTGGGTTCAAAAGGCCTCACTCAACTAGAACATGTTGTTCCGCTTGTCGTGTTTTAACATTTAGCTTTCATTTTTTAAATTTATGTCATAATAGCCACATAATATATGAAAATACAATATAAGAAGACATCCTAAATGTCAGAACGACTGAAGAGCCAGGATTCTGATCTGAATAGGTTTACGTCCGGCAGCAGCAAACACAAGGCTATTTTATACAAACATGCACTGTTTTATTGTAACAGCGACAGGCAGTTTGTTTAGAGAGACTGTGGGAAGCGGAGGTCTGTATCATCAGAGGCGATGAGCGATTTCGAGGTGCTTTGATGAGCAGCGCGTTAAGATGCATGTTAGTAGTTCAGTCTAAGGCAGCACACATATAATGGATGCATAGGATTTCAGTTGCTTGGAAACAGATGGATGACTTGTTAAGAGAAGACAAAAGGATGAACAGACAGTCAGCTGAGTGACAGAAAAACAAGAGGCCCAGAGATGATGATGGTGTAGACGAACCGTGCAGGCAGTGATGGATGCTGACTGAAGGAGACAGACGTGGATAGAGAGGTGGCTCTTTTCCAGTCTTTCCAAACGTGCACCAGGACGGCACGTAACATCAGCAGCCGAGTCCTGAGTTGGTTTGGAGCAGTAAATGTAGGTCAGAGAAACGGAGAAACAGAGATGGGTTTGGGGGAAGCAGGCGCTCTGAAGGAGGAGTTAGTGGAAATGTTACTGGAAACTGAAGTTTGTTTGTTTTTTTGTTTAATCTGCTGGGCCTGTTCCACTGGGAGGACAGTGGAACTCCGCCAGGCAGCAGCGATACGGACCTCCGGTTCCTCACTGCCGACTGGGAAGTAAAACTAAATCAAGACCGGCTTTTATTATAGGAGTTGATTTAAACAATAATATCATGTTGCACTTGTACGAAATCATCGAAGAAAAAGAAACATTTCTTGTTCATCTTCTGTTGTTTTGACAGTGTCGTGTGATCAAAGGGAAAGAATGTCATATTACAGATAAAAGCATCTTACTACGACATCAAAGTGTTTTCATTATGCAGGAAAAAACAGGATCAAAATATCTTCTTGTAGCAACAAAATTATCTTCCCAGTACAGAAATATATATTATTGCTATTATGATGAAAGCGTTCTTATACACAAACAAATTGTCAATACTTTATTATTGAAGTATTCTGTTATTTGAACTAATAATAAATGTTTTACTACTTTCGTCTTAATTATAAATTCATCCCAGCAAAGTTGTGAAAGCAAATTTCAGATCTTAAATGAATTAAAATATTTTCTCATGTCATAGCATCACAAACCAGCGTTTGTGCGTTGAATATATTTTTGCTCTGTCGTGTATTGTAAGTATGCTTCAGTCAGCCAGTAAAACCAGTGACAGATGACTGGTGAATGGTTGGTCCAGCCCGAGGAACGGAGGCCTTTTGCTCCGACTCTGGGTTGTTTTGACCCGAAACATGGCACTTTGCAAGGCTTAAAGATAGAAATAAGTAAATAAATAAGGTTGGTTGAACGCCAGAGGAGCCGCTGTGTCCTGGACCATCTGTTGAGGTTTAACCGTGCATTCTGGAGGTGGGTGAACTGCGAGGAGAACATTGCAAGGTGAGCGAGAGCCATGGCCTGACTCAAGAGTCAGGTGGCGTACTAAAATGGTCCTGATTTTCACAAGTTACATAACGCGTAGCAGCAACTTTGAGATACAAATGAAACACGGAGAAAGACAACTGGCCATCGGTGATAATACCCGGGTCTCTCACAACCTTGGCAGGAAAGAGGGCTGCAGAGACAATTTGGACATCGATGTTGTTCTGGATGGGATCACAGTCCCGTCTCGGAGGGATTTAGTGGAAGTACACTGTCATCCATGTGGATATATTCCAGAGACGAGCTCAGATTTGCTGCTGACATTGTGGTGTCATAAGGCAGAAATGGGACCGTTCCTTATGGAGGTATGAATGTTTACTCCTGGCATGACACTCTAAAGGAGCAACCTGTGAGATAACATTCAAACCATCAGTATGCTTTGCCAGAAATGTCCATTTTTGAGAGTGCAGATGGTAGGACACTGTGGTTAACCCTGTCAAAAACACGTGAAAGGTTCAGTAGGATAAGAAGGAGAAGTAGGAAGACACCAGGGCTGTCTCAGCGGAACGACCACTTTTAAAGCTGAACTGATGTGGACCGAGGAGGTCATGAAGTGGGAATAACTTCGCAATGTGTTTGAATAATTCCCTTTCAATTATTATTTTTTTATTTTTACCAGGAATGGAAATAGCTAAACCAATCTATAATTCTCAACTGCCCTCGAGAAAACCTTTTGAACAAAAGAGCTTCTTAAAAGTCAGCGTAAATGTTCAGAATGGTAGCGATGCATCTATCACGTGTAAATGTTGGCCCTGTGGTCGGAGCTCAGGAAGACGGTGGACGTGTACTGTACCGTTACCTTTACCAGCACTAATCTCAACCGAATCTCAATTCACACTTTACCTCTAATCCTAACTGGGGCCGTGACCCGCCTCATTAGAACCGGACGCACAACAACTTATTATCCCAGCAAGAGTAGTGATGATTCCAGCAAATGTCCCAACGAGGTGGCGTAAACAAGAACACGCAGATCAGGGAGTTGGCATCACATCTTATATATTCAGCTGAGTGTTCTCAGGTAAAGCGTAACACTCGTTTTCGTAACTGAAAGAGTTGATTACGTGTGACACAGTGGGTGATGCCTGCCATCAATTGCACATAGTGACGAGGCAGAACCCGTCTAGTTGGACTTGATGTGCTGCTGCGTTCCTGGGAGCAGGTCCTGGCATATATTTAATTACAGACAAGTCCTTGTGGAGTCTGAATTCATAAAGATAACTCCGGACAGAGTGGCAATTTATAAGCACTCTCCTGACGATTACTTTTATTATCCCGGATCCTTCATTGATCTCTCTCCAGCAACATGTTTGTTTGAACTTGTCTGCAGCCCCTGCAGTGTCTCCTTTTTAATGGCAATTCAAATCAATAGTGAGCTGCATTCTGTCTATCTGCTCCAATCTGGCATGGGATGTCACGGAGACGGTCGCTCAAAGCTCCGCTACTGTTTTATGCATTTCAAGAAATACTAAAAAGAAAAAGTCTGATTCATAGTACGTTTTGCTTGTAATAAGAGGAGAGGAGCCTTGAAATTTTGTCCTGGGGGTCAAGGAGGTTGGGGACGTGGAAGTCGAACCACAGCGAGACAGTTAGCAGGTGGTGGTGTTTGGATGAAGTGAGCCCGGCCCTGCCAGAACTGTATACCCTGCAGACTGAAGCGTTTCCTGTTTGCTAAAGAAAGTCCTGCCGGAGCAGCTGTGCAGCCTGAAACATCGCAGACCGTTTTTATTTCCCTTTTCACCACGAATGAGTGTCTGCACGCTTGGACACATACTTGATGTGTGCTGATCGTAACCCTGTTGGCCATTGTGCTTATATCCCTAAAGACAGTCTGGCCTCATCTGTCAAAGTGTGACCTTCTGAAACCAAATGTCTGCAGACAACGACCAAGGTTCGTCATGCAGGCTTTTGTGTCATCTGTAATTCCACCTCAGCCCCTAAGACCTGAGCGACTGATGGGCAATACAAATCACGCCTCACATACAAAACTAATGGAAAATCTTTCCTGTTTTTATGTTCTTTAGAAGCGCCCCCGGAAACTGCAAATGAAGAGATGTGGTGGAGTTTCAGAGTCTAGATGCCACCGCCTGAATGTAAAGATAAAATAAATAATTTGCACTGAATTTCAACATAACCGGACTGACCTAAGCGAGCTACTCACTAATCAGCTGCTGACCAGTCTGTACTGGGACCATACGCACAGCCAGATTTATTTATTTATCTATTTAGTTCCCCGACTTACTTCGTTACTTTCTAATTTATGTATAGGAGCAAAAACATTCATCTATGAAATGTATAAGCTCAGAAGTCTGATTAATCACTGTCAATGCAAAGCAGTAAATAATACATTATAATAAACTCAAAATGTCTGGAAAAAAAACAAAAAAACATCCAAAATACATCCAACACTTAAAAGAGCAGCGCCTCGGAGAGCACGCCCCCATCTAACAAGGCTAAGAAGTTAAAAATAAAGCTTTCAGAGCACATAGCCTGCAGCGTTTATTAGTTTCTACTGTGCGTATTTATCCATGCAGTGGTTTTTGTCTGCGTATAACTTATACATTTGCAGTTAGTGCACATGTTTGCCCACCTGCCGTCACAATGCTCAGTCCTTCAGTTAAACTCCGAGCTACCGAACGCCACCAAGCACGTTTATGGAAATCCAACAGATCTTAAATAGCTGATTATTTATACCAAATTCTGCCACTCAGGCATGGATGGCCTATTGCTCTCTCTTTAAAATAAAAATCCTATACTTGTGTCCAACTAATCAATGGCTGTATGACTCTGGAATTATGGTATTTTCTGTTTAAAATAAACCATGAGTATGAAAGTCACCATAAATAATAAAACAAAGAGCAGCCGACCCCTTTGTTTTCAGTGGTAACCATTAACCTTGATCTTGTGTAGGAGGCTCAAGGACGCGCGTCACAGAGGGCCGATGGGCCATGAACGAGCAACGAGGCCAATTAGAGCTGCTGTGACGAACACCGGCGTTCCCGCTTGTCGCAGCCGAACATTACAATGTGCAAAGTGTTCTCCTAAGGTCATCCGTGCTGCCGGTTTCTTTGCTGCATTCAAAGCTCAAAGCCCAAGGCTGTTTTGAAATGTTCAAAATTCCTGCCTGAGGAAACATTTCTAAATTCGGTCAGTTACGGCGCTGAAGTTGTGAGGACGATGTGAACACCTTTGGGTCAAAATGGATGATTGAATGCAGAACGCAGTAAGAATTAAACTTAAGAGATTTAACCTGTTACTGCCATGTTTTGCACTTAACAATTCCTAAATAATATATATATATATTTATTATGAATACATTAGGTAAGTGTATGTGGTTGATTTATTTTTTTGTTTTGTACAAAACTTAATTCCGCCCATTATTATAAATGGGTGGTACAAAGGTGTCAGAGCAGGAAACATCCAGCATCGTCTCCGCACTCACAGCTCCGTCTTTGTGCTTTTGCTTGTGTCTTTCATGTTTGACAGATGACAACTGATACCAACCGATTGTTTGGGGGAGCAGAAAACAGCCAGAGTGCTGTTTAAAATAGTTTCACTCTGAGACAAATCTGCACAAAAACACCAAATAATTCATTCATCATGCAGGCATTATCACAGAGCAGTGCCGGTGCACACGGGTGCCCACGGGTGCCCACGGGTGCCCACGGGTGCCCACGGGTGCCCACGGGTGCACACGGGTGCACACGGGTGCATACGTGTACACACGGGTGCACACGGGTGCACACGGGTGCAACTGGTGCACACGGGTGCACACGGGTGCACACGGGTGCAACAGGTGCACACGGGTGCAACAGGTGCACACGGGTGCACACGGGTGCACACGGGTGCATACGTGTACACACGGGTGCACACGGGTGCACACGGGTGCACACGGGTGCAACAGGTGCACACGGGTGCACACGGGTGCACACGGGTGCACACGGGTGCACACGGGTGCACACGGGTGCACACGGGTGCACACGGGTGCAACGGGTGCAATGGGTGCACACGGGTGCAACAGCACCAATCTGCTGTACCCGAAGGAGTGAGACAAAGGAATGTAGAAAGGAATCGGTTGCCTGCCTTGTGAAAACATCATTACCTCCACCAGGGAAATGTTATCTGCTACTTTTGCCATGCAGGTGCTGTTTCTGTGTTCACTCATTCATCTTGACAGAGAATATTGATGGAAGTGCACTGTGTTATTTGTGCAAGCGATAAATAGAAGACCTCACGCGTTCCTTCCCAGCGTCTTTACTGACTGCAGACCAGCGGACGTGGGGTTCCGTCGCCACTGAATCTGTGATGGTTTCCAGCTAGAGCTGTTCCTTTTCTCTGCTGCCAGTTCTGAGTCTTTTAGATCATGTTTTTTTGTTTTACAATATCTTGCAGAATTTCACCATTAGAATTTTACTCTAAATGAGCAAACAGCCACTCATTTACACCACTAATCATCCAGATCAAATCAATGCTTGAAATTGTTTGGCTTTTACAGGCTAAGTGGAGCCTTTCTAACCTGAGATAATCCACGTGTGCTTGCAAATCATAAATGGTACCAGTGGGAGGGTCCGTTGCTGCACGTGGTGTCCTAAAACAGCGCTGATCGACAAACACAGGTGCATTTACTTAGTCAAAGCAAGCAGACCTTTGATGAGGAGCAGCGTGTAATTGATCGTCAACACAGATGCAAATAATTAAGATGTGCTCCTAAATGTTCCATCACTATTTAGACAACGATGCCTTCATTTCCTTCAGTCAAAGTTTGGAAGAAAGACTTGCATGCAACTGAAAAGTGAATTTGTATGCTGTAAGGTGAAAAACAATAAGCTGAAAGATGTTAAGTGTTTACGGTCTTTGTGATTGATCCGTGCAGCTTCAGTCTGAGCTTCCGTCTCAGTCAGCTGCTGCATAGGGGCCCCTCTGCTGCCCCCAGAGGCTGGCTTGCGTTGTTGGCCGTTAACTTGGTTCCACCTGAAACCGTCCACGGCTGTGATGATGACATAAGCATTTGCTCGCTGGCCTCCAGGCTCCGAGCTGTGGTGTGAGGCGACGGTGGGACGCGGCAGCTGCAACGGGGCTGCTGCCTCGTCGCCCCGTCCGGTTCCCGGCAGCCCCGCGGCCTTTTTGGCTGCTGTGATGAATGTTGTCTCTCCAGCGTTCCTGCCTTTGTGAGTCTGTGAACAATGTGCTCAATTCGCACTCGCACCAATCTTCAATTACACCTTTCGCTTTTCTCTCTCAGCCTCGTTAGGCAGTGAGCCGTTTTTTCTCTTGATAAGAGTGTTTTGCATTCCACTCCTTTCATCCCCCCTTCAGCAAAACACTTTGTTTTTTTATAAATTGAGTTACTGTGGCTTGGCACGTGTTGGGATAAATTATTATAGGATTATCGTGAAACAAGATGTCATAGAGAGAGTGGTGAGGATTTGTTCTTCGTTTGTTCCTGTAAGCAGGACAGGAAGAGGGGGGCAGCGGTTCACCTCACCGCATCTGTCAGCTGTTTATCAGCACATATCTGGTGCCTCCGTGCATGTTCCAAGGCTGTAAACCAGGAGTGCACACACATGCACGTCTTCTATCTTTGTACAGATATACAGTATCTAAGTAATACGTTATGGCTGGAAGTGGATGAAGACAGATGTTTAACAACAGATGGCAATATTTAACAATTTGGAAGCATCGAGTGGTAGAAGAATACAGGATATACAATAGTTGTAAGGACGGGCAACTCTCCCCATTTTCATCATTTTAAGACATTTTCTGAAGAGCCTGCATATAAGAGTATAGAAAATGCCGACTGAATGAGGGCCCATGTGAGTCGACAGCATTTTATCTTATTTTCCATCCACTCCCCGGCAATCACTGTGCATATATTCATGTAAACGCAAAGAGCCGTCACTTCGGATGAATGGGGAGTCTCATCTGGTATTCTTGGCCCGTCGCAAACGATGCACTGCAGTTCTACAAGTGTACAGGTAGCATCGTTTTCTGCCTCCCGTGGGCTCTACCTGGCGTCACTGAAGTATTTCAAGCTGTGAGGATGATTCTCCGTTGGAGACTATCCTACTGTGAAATGCACAGCAGCAGCAGTTGGAGAGAAAAGTAAAGATTAAGTCATTCCTGGCACATCCCCTTGGCATCCTCCGCTGTTGGTGTGTGAAAACGACTGATCTGGCGCTCCGTCTTACGCTCCTTGCCCTGTTGTCAGACTGTGTCTCCCACAGCTCTTGGCAGCGGTTCGTTTGTAGACGTTGGCTCAAGACGTCATTGTGCTCAAAGATGAAATTCTTCTGTTATAAACGGGCGCTGAGACTAAAGTGATGTTGTGTAACGACGCAACAACACGAGGACCTGCAAGTGTACGGCAGTGATTTCACTCAACGTGTCTTGAATCCAGTTGTTGAGTTCCTGTCTGGCGTGAACTTCCTGCTAGGAGCAAAAACAGGCTCAGGTGCACAGCGGCGTCGAACAGAAGCTCCAGACAGATTTATGTGCCGGCGCGTCTACGTGAGGTTTCTCTGTGTTTACATAAAATATCCATATCGAGCTCTAAAAAGCCATATTCTTCTGATCCGAAGAAGCTTTTAAGGTTCATCACAAGGCAAGGCAAGGCAAGGCAAGGCAAGGCAAGGCAAGGCAAGGCAAGGCAAGGCAAGGCAAGGCAAGGCAAGGCAAGGCAAGGCAAGGCAAGGCAACATTAAGTGTGTTTCAGCTGATCTGAGGTTTTCTGGGAGTTTGTTCCAGACATGTGGAGCAGAGAAGCTGAAGGAAGCTCCTCCAGGTCTGGTTCTGACTCTGGGAACTGATAAAAAAATGGATCCAGATGACCTGAGGGGTCTGGAGGGTTCGTACTGGGTCAGGAGGTCACTGATGTATTTTGGTCCTGGACCATTCAGAGCTTCATAGACCAGCGTCAGAACTTTAAAGTCTGTCCTCTGACGGACAGACAGCCAGTGTAAAGACCTCACAGCTGGACTGATGTGGTCCAGTTTTCTGGTCCTAGTGAGGACTGAAGCAGCAGAGTTCTGGATGAGCTGCAGGTGTCTAACGGATGTTTTAGGTGGACCTGTGAAGATGCTGGTACAATAATCAAGTCTACTGGAGATGAATGCAGGACCAGTTTCTCCAGGTTCTGCTGAGACATCAGATCTTTGAACCTGATATGTTCTTGAGGAGATAGTAGGCGACTTTGTTATTGTGTTGATGTGTTTTTCCAAATGTAGGTCTGAGTCCGTTACTACACCCAGATTTCTGGCCTGGTTGGAGGTTTTGAGGTGGATAGACTGAAGCTCTGAGGTGACCTGTGATCGTTTCTCTTTGGCTCCAAAGACAATGACCTCAGTTTTGTAGGGTTTGAATGTGCCTTTTTATTAGCATAAGAGTTTTGGTTTCTTCTGATCTGCACGTGTATTGCAGAAAGGTTTCACCGGTGTGGTTTGGTTAAAATGCGCAGGTAAAGATTGTATGCAGACTTTCCCTCTTTCGTCTACATCTGTGTGCACTGGCAGAATTTACAGCAACAGCATTGTGACAACAGTTAAGCAGTTAACGTATAAACAGTGTTCTCCTTTTAACCGCCAAAGTTTTAGTTTACTTGTTGAATATTGATTCCAGTTGCAGGTTGCAGCATCTGATATTAATAAGCCCGTCCTTCCCTCAGCGCCCCTCCCCTCTACCAGACACTGCCAGCCGGTACCGGCAGGAAACTGCTGACAGCAGTGGTAAAGTCAGGGATGCGGTCCTTCAGCCACGTCTCTGTGAAACTCATAAGACTACTCTCCTCCTTCTCATCCTTGCCTCTTCTCGCTGCACGAGGAAGGCAAGTACTTTACAGTCTAATGTCAGAAAATGGAAGAGAGATTTAAAAGTACTCCTGCAGGTTTTTTCTGTCAACCTGCTGTTTCCTTTTGTTCGGGTTCTGAACTAGAGCTAGATGCTTCCTAAAATAATCACTAAAAATATCACACATAACATACATGTAAACCGTTCTTAGTGTCGCTTAGGGAATGAGTTGCTCTGTGGTGCTTCATGATGCGCATGACCTGTGATTAAACAAGATAAGGAGAAAATAAACTAGTTAAATGTCAAATCCACAGTATATAGATACACAAAATTACATCAGCATAAAAATGCTGGCTGAAAGTCTTTTAATGAACTGGTTTTCCTCAAGTCCTAGATGTTTGCAGTTTGCACATCTCAGCTTAGAAGCAGTAGAAAGTGGAGCAGTTAAAGAAAGAAAGAAAGCAGTGGATGCTGGAGATGCTGCTGGCCGGTTGCACGTCATGATGACTCAAGACTTTGAGATGGAGAGTTTAATGAATTGAATGAAGGAAGACAATCTGAGAGGGTGTAGTAGGAGTAAAGGAGTGTAACATTATCCAGAAAATATCTGGACACAGTCCAGAAACTGTCAATGGGACATTTCCTCACATCCACAACATCAAAGCCTTTTCTGGATATTGGAGACGACCGCAGGAACAGGAAGGTTGAGCCAAACTCCTGTTGCCACGGTGCCACGGGACAAACAAAGCTCACTACGGTGCTTCCTGATCACGCCACCTGAGAGGCTTGAAAATTAGTTTTGGGTTATAAAGAAAAGATTTTATAAAATGTGTCACACCCATTTGGAGAAACCGCTGTATCCATCAATCCCTTAGGCCCAAACAAAGGAAGCAGCAGAAAAGACAAACTTATATCCTCTTATAGCTGAAACCATGAAATCCTGTCAGTGTTGTGAAACCTGGCTGCACTGTAAAAAGAAAAAACTGACAGAAGGACAACGTGCTCTTCTTCTGCTCTTTCTTCAAGGTCTTCCACTGTTGTAGGTTATAAGAGTCTTCAGTGGGTGACTGGGCACTTGGGTTTATTCCCGGTTAATCAGAGAAGCACAAAGTAAAGTGCAAAGTAGTGGTCAGCACTGTTGCCTCACAGCAAGAAGGTTCCTGGTTCGATTCCCGGCCCGGTGGGTCTTTCTGTGTGGAGTTTGCATGTTCTCCCCGTGCTTGTCTGGGTTCCCTCCGGGCACTCCGGCCTCCTCCAACAGTCCACAAACATGCACGTCAGGTTGATTGGTTTTTCTAAACTGCCCGTAGATGTGGTTGTTCGTCTCGGTATGTGGTCCCGTGATGGACTGGCGCCCTGTCCAGGTGGACCCCTGCCTCTCGCCTGCAATGAGCCGGGATAGTCTCCGGCAGACCCCCGTGACCCTGCAAACGATGAAACAGGTATAGAAAATGGATGGAGGGTGTTGAACGCATTAGTGCTTCCAATTTCACTCAGCTGATTCCTTCTTTGTTTTCATTTTCAATAATTATTGATTGGCCTTTGAGGAAAAGGGTGTTTAAAAAAAATAGTGAATGTCAGGGCAAAAAGTGTATGTAAAAAGTATTATGAAGCAACAACATGAACCTGCAGTAAACAGCAGAACCATCATGAACACACACACATACACACACACACACACAGACACACACACACACACATACACACACGCACACACACACACACACATGCGTGCGCACACACACACACACACACGCTGACACGCACACACACACACACACACACACGCTGACACGCACACATACACGCACACACACACACACACGCTGACACACACACACACACACGCACACACACACACACACGCACACGCTGACATGCACACAAACACACACATACACACCCACACACACACACACACACACACACACGCTGACATGCACACAAACACACACACACACACACACACACACACACACACACACGCTGACATGCACACACACACACACATACACACACACATACACACACGCACACACACACATGCGTGCGCACACACACACACACACACACACACACGCTGACACGCACACACACACACACACACACGCACACACGCTGACACACACACACACACACACGCACACACACACACACACGCACACACACACACGCACACACACACACACGCTGACACGCACACACACGCGCGCGCACACACACACACTGACACGCACACACACGCTGACACGCACACACACACACACACACATGCTGACACACACACACACGCTGACACGCACACACACACACACACACATGCTGACACACACACACACGCACACACACACACACACACATACACCA
>CM026212.1:2833061-2849186 GCA_014839995.1 Xenentodon cancila | reverse complement strand
CAATAATGTGGATATTATGAGCCTATAAGTCATTCTAAATGGGTACTTGGGTAAAATAAGACGTTTGGGATCTATTCCGAGTGCTCAGCTACAGTATGTTGGATAGAGAGTCGTCCAAATGCAGGTCGGACATTCAAGCACTTGCGTTTGACAAATATGACTTCTGAGTGATAAGTTTTCTACGTGGTCACTGGTAGTCTGAACAATCTATCGTATAGGAAAATGTTTCTGTATAATGAGGGGTGTCACTTAATGGAATTTAACAATGAAGATCGTATGCTGTGGTATTAATAGAAACATCCTGGGGGGAATTCTGGTCCTGATTTATGTCAGAGCTGTGGCCGAGCCATAGACTTTATCATTTCCAAACTGGTTAGATATCACCATAGTTCAACGTTTGACGTGCTTCCTACATAACTAGTTCGTCTTGCTGCCCTGGTGGGTTCTTGCAGCATGAAGGAACCTTTTGTTGTGATTAAATAAATAACATAATAAGACTAAATGGTAAGAAACAACCCTTCAGAACACGTCGAGCTGCTATGCGTATGTACGTAACCGTTTAATCGAAATGCAGTCGAATGACGACATCCACGAGGATACAAATGAGGAAACACGCACAGATCATGATGGGCCTAAATTCATAGACTAATGACTAATAATAAATGCAGAAGAGACGGCACCTCTGCTATCTCTCCGGTTTCTCTTCGCGTGCGAGCTCCTTGGACAGTATCCATGGTCCATCCTGTACATGATGCTAGATTAATTGCTGGGTGTGCTGGGGAGAGGTCTCACTGACAATAGATGAGTACGTTGGCTCCAACAGAGCACCCACCGCTGCTACTGCAATTCAAATGAAATACTTAATTACATGCTTCAATGAGCTGACAGACACTTTTGAATTGTCAAAAATCAACATGCAGGGATAATTTCATCCTTGAGGTGGTAAATCCTCTTTCAGCAGTAACAGTGATTCTTTTGGCCCACAGGGAGAACTTCCTCATTACTTATGGAGTTCTCCACAGGGAGCAATGACCTCTAACCCCATAAGTGACCTCGATACTTAAAATCTTTCAAAACATGTTCAAGTCAGGACCGGATTGAGAAAATGAAACCATGACTAACCACAGCAGCAAGGATTCGATCTGAGCATGGAACAGTTTTACTCAAGCTTTTCTTTTCTTTATCTTTTTATTTTTTGCTGTCTGTCCATGTTAGTAGGTGTTTGTGCAAAACGTGTGTAAAATGCAGAGCATTGCCACGTCGACCCTGAATGCTTGTTACCTCAGGATCTGCTGTAATTCAAAACATCTGAGTTTCACGCAGCACATTCACATCAAATAAGTGAAGTCTGCGTTTTACTGAAGTGATCACATATTAATCTCCTGAACGTGTCAGGAAGGCCTTGTGTTTTGTTAAACGACAATTTAATTAACATAACTTTGAAAAGTGAACTGGAAGTGTCACACTTTACAGCGTTGGTGACAACTCATCACGTCCCCCGGTGATACCGGTCCTGTGCGAATGAGGAATAAGGGAAAAACTGCTCGAGCCAAGACACATCCAACGATGCTTTCACGTCTGACTTCATAGTTGCTAACAATTTAGGTTTTATTGGCACAAACACTCTTGAAATGGATGGTTTATAGTGTTAAAACAGCAGTGACTCTCAGGTTTAGTGTTTCTTCGAATCCAGCAGCACACCGGGTCTGGTACATTAAACGGCTCTTTGTGAAATGTTATGAAAAAAAAAACGATCTGCTCTGTCGCTGGACCGAGAAAACAATCTGCGTCCGCAGCCTTGGCCGGCCAACTTTCCCTCCCAAACAAAAACACTTTTTGAAATGGAGACATCTCTGAAACAAAAGCAAAACGCTTAGTATGAAATACAGGCCGTTGAAATACATCCGTCAGGCTGGAAAATACATCTGATCTGTTACACAGTCATAAACTCCATCGTAATAACACTGCAGTTACATCACAAAACGCTGTGAAGTATGATATTACTACTTCGGATTCATTTGGTGGTAAAAATGATCGAAATGTCTCATTTACTGGGAGCTTCACATAATCAACCATTTGTGTTTTGTTGGAGGAAGAGAAATGTGGACTGAAGGTGTTGATTCAGGAGGACAATCAGTAATTGTCAGTAATTATAAACTCCAGAGAGAAATGGAGCAAGCGGTAGAAAGAGCCACAATTTGCTTATTTTAGTCCGTAGCGCAGTTTTGTCATCTGTATTTGAACAGAAGCATCTTTATATTGAAAGCAGTACCATATGCGGGGCTTATGTTCAACACATTTGCATTAAGATGATGAATATATGCCATATAAAAATGTGTTTTGTTGCTTTAGGCTCAATATTCACCAAAAACTCAGTTTTTCTCTCACATACGACTTTTAGATTTCGTTAGACGGTGGCAGCACTCATCGGTTCAGCATTGAGTGAGCTCAGTTTAACGATTAAAACCCGGTCTAGCTGACGACCAATACACAGTCCTTCACTGCAGAAACCTTCAGGGTGGAGGTCCGAGAGGACAGCTATTCTTCTTCACAAAGAAGTACAAACAAGCGTTTTATTCAGATTACAGGATGGTGTGTGTCAGGAGCGTCTCCGGTTCCCTGCGACGACTCAACCGAAACTGTCCCGGCGTTGTCTGAATCACTTTGATTTGACACATGTCACAGAGGCGCCTTGTATGTTTCTCTTTTTTAATTCTGTTCTGTAAATCCTGCTTATTTGTTGCAAGTGTGATGAGCCGATGTCAGAAACTCAGAGTTTGAATAATCTTGTGACAGGTAGGTAGATGGTGTTACGCAGGTCTGCCGATTCTCTTTGTACACTTTAAGTATATTTGCATAAAGATTGTAATAGCTTTGTGATTTTCTCTTTCAGAACCACTGTTTTTACCACGGCCATGTAAGAGGACATCCTGGTTCCTGGGTCGCTGTCAGCACATGTTCAGGAGTCAGGTACAATCAGGAGTTCACCACTTTACCGTGTTCGGGTTATTACCGTGATGAATAGATCATCAGATCATTAGACAGATGATTTAACACACACACAAACCTTTTCCACATTGATGTGTTTTCAGTGCAGGGTTCGGTGTGCTTATGGCTTCGGGGCAGAAGGTGATCAGGAGTCTTGTGGAGTGTGTTTTGATGGATCTGTAGCGTTTTCCGGGGTGGAACAGATCGATCAGGTGTTGGGCAGGATGTGACGCGTCTTTCACTGTACGGTTTGTGGATGTCATCCAGGCCGCTGTTGATCTGTGATGTTTTGCAGCATCATTTTGATTCTCTGCAGGAGCTTTTAACGTCTGAGCTGTTACCATACCACACCAGGAAACTAAGTGGTCGGACGTTCACCGGCGCATCGCCGGCGCATCGCCGGCGCATCGCCGGCGCATCGCCGGCGCATCGCCGCCGGTGTGATCTTTGTAACTACCAAGCAGTCTCGGGAAGTACAGCTGCTTCTGTGTTTGTCCATGAGAAGTCCTCAGAGGTGTGTGTGCCTAGAAAACTAAAGCTGGGCATTTTCTCCACCTTCTCTCCATTCATGGGCAGTGGTGGATGGACATGTCGCTTCTTCCTGAAATCTTTTCCGAGCTCTTTTGACTGCAGATCCCTCTGCCGCCTCTGTACCTCCTTGCCATAGACAGACTCGACCCCACCGTTAGGTGACTGTATGAGGTCGTCTTCAGCATCCAGGCATCGGTCTTCATGTTCGCAGTCTGACAGAGATTTACAAAGGCTTAATGGATACAGAAAAAAAAAACATTTTCATTACTTTGAGAGAAAAAAACCTCCATATTTCATTTAATCGGGGTGGTTCGGCACTGACGCAAACGTCAGCACTCAAGTCCCTCCACTCCGATATGCGTAGGTGGCCACTTGCTGCCTGTTGTCAGCAGCTTTGATGGGAACAGAGCAGACATGTGGAGAATTGATACCTGCATGCCAGCTGAATGTAAATGCTTTTATTAATGTCCAGCAACACAGCTGTCAGAACGGGAGCCGACCAGCACAGCACGGCTGCCGGACTGCAATAGGACGAGGATTAAGCATTTAGTGTCATTAGGCAGTTACACAAAAGCGGTACATTATTCCACTGATAGAATATCAAAAAGACAAAACACGGCTATAACTATAGTTTCTCCACCGTGACAGTGGTGCCAGAACGGTTTTGTTTTATGATTGTTGTGTCGTGCACCTCTGCATCGATACAGTCCACATTTACCCGAATGGCAGCTCGATTACAGAAACCCCCAAAAAGAGTCACGAATACGGTTTCAGACTAAGATTGTTTGTTTTTTTTAATCAACAAAGATGCTTTAAATATTTCACTCCCAATGCTGAAGTTGCGACCAGCAGTTCTACGACATTGGCTCCAAGCGGATCCATTCACACAGGAATGATGACGTCACACAGATGCTGCATTAAACTGCTGAAATATTGGGATTTTTTTTTGGTTTTTGCAGAAGAACAGATAAATTGAAGTATCATTTTGTCCGTTCAGGCATCGTTAACAGTTTCCTCCGCTAGACAACACGAACATGAATCAATAACGCTTTTCACAAATCAGCAGTGTTACTTCACAGTCTTTTTAAGCGTGAGGATGACAAACGACATCCTTGGTTTTACAAAGCTATGAAAATGCAAATGTTTCCTGATTTTATTCCTGCCGTTTGTGAATGATTTGTGCAAAAGCGACTCCTGCTGTTGCAGCGGCCTTGAGGCTGTTCTCGGGGAGGCCGACTTGCACTACTGGTAACAAATGATTATGTCTTATTGCAAAAACTGATGTTCTGAGGCTCTTGCCAGGTTAACAGAGTTTTGGATGAGAACTTTTCTTCACGTCTACACGTACAGCACAGACCTCTATTCTTATGCGCAGTCCTCTAGCAGTCCTTTGTGTTTTATTTTCGTTTCTGCCCTGCAGTACCAAGCTCATTTCCCCTGTCAGCAACTTTCTTCCCATAACAAGGTGTTTCATACGGACTCAGGATGAATTACGTGATTTTGTAGGAAGTTGTTATACACCCTCAAAAACATGATTACTCCAGATAAAGAACAAAAACGTACTTAATTTTCGGAAGCCATGGCTCGAAGCTCAAGTACAGTATGCACATATGGCCAGGCAGTGTGAGGAAGCACAAGTCCTTTCACAGAAATAAATTGGTTCCCTTTGCACCCATTGTGTTGCTGCGATGTCAGTCGTAACTCTGGCAGAATGATCAGAGGCAGGTGGAGTAGATGTTATACAACTTTAAAAACATAATAAACCACGGTTAGCGCAGCCTGTGAGTCATTACGTTTCAAGGTCAGGACAGCGGTGGCAATTCAGGCGGAGACGATTCTCCGAACTGGTCTGTATCCATGGCGATGCTCAAATATGAAAGATGACCGCCGAAGTGAACCATCTCCTCAGAATGACTTAAAAATGTATTTTTGGAGGAAAATTAAAATGATGAGAGAAATATCCTAAAGTACCTGAAATATTATCTGCTCCTGTTGTATGCAAAGAAATGTGTGTCACCAGTTCGTGCCGTTGTTGTTTTGGCGGTTTTCGTGGGTGGTGGGGGGGGGGGCGTCCGAGGACACTCAGGCTTGTGATGCAATCCTTACACGGTGTAAAAATGTGACCTGGTCACACCAAGGGCAGAAACAAAAACTGCGCATCCCTTTTCCTCCATATTAACAATATTTGTAAAGAGCAAATATGTGGTTTGAACAGAAGTGCTTCATGCATCCTTCAGACCTGAAGATGCACATTCGTTGGGTTCTGCAGAGCTGACAGGATGAAGGAAACTGGAAATATCACAGAATCTATCCTAAGACACAGAAGACAGGATTAGTGATCTTACGTATAAGCCGATGAGATGAACAGATGAGCAACTTCACTTTCAGTAAAACTGCTTTTCTTTGCTGTTCCTCTCATTTCTTCTTCATACAGCTGTGACACATAAAACCTTTTTCTATTCAGTTTGAAGAGTCTGCGTCTGTCACGACTGAAAATGGATTCACGATGACTGATTTATAATGAGAACTACGCGTTGTGAACCCCACAGCTTGATAGTTCTGCTGACCTGTTCAGTGTTTTCTGGGTTTTTATCTGTTGTCCTTTTGTCCATTTTTGGTTTTTTTAGACAGCGTCCGTTTCACCAGTTGCATCTCTCTTTCTGGTCTCGCTCTGGTTTTCGCACGCCACAGGGGCCTGATCTCCTTGAACGTTACTGACACCTTCTACCTTGAGCCAATCAGCTCTGGAACACATCCCACCACTCACTAGTGAGTGCCAGAGAACTACCAATTCAGGCTGGAAATTGTGGCCACGGCCATCAGGCCACACAGTCCAACCACATCTTCAACCTGCTCAGACCGTTTCACTCACGGGTGAGTCTCAGAAATACATTTGAAGCTCAACTGCACCACACTGATGCTTTTCTGTGCTTTTACAGCTGGGAAATCGTTTCTTTGTGTCATCAAAATGATTCTGCAAACTGTAATTGTCTCTGTTGGACATCACCAGGTTTAACTTAAACGTGACACTGAAACAAATAAGCACCAACACGTCTTTGCCTCTTCTGGTTTCTTTTCTTTTCTTTTTTGGGTTATTCTTGTGTAAGTGTAATACACTAGTTGAATTTGTGCCCTGTGCAGGAAATGTTTTCATTTTCGCTCTACTCGCAGGTTAAGAGGAATACGTTGGACACAACAAAGTACATGGAGCTGTACATTGTGGCGGACAACACACTGGTAGGATCAGAGGCTTTTCTGTCGGATTCGGGTTCTTTGTGTTTAGATTCATGTCATGTTAATGAAGCTTGTTGAGAAGAGCGTGGTCCACGCATGTTATAAAACGTTTTATTCTATTGGTGGAAAGTTTGAACACTGTAAAATAGGAATATAATGAAAATGCGATAAATTAAAAAAACGTAGATATATCAAACTATATCATATTTAATGTTGGAAAATAGATTTTCTTTAAAAAATACATGTTCATATGCTCCCAATATTTTTAAAGTGTGTGGAAAGGGGCTTGTTTACTCCCATATTACATCATCTTGTCTTTCAACAAAATTCTGTTTGTGGTTCTTTTTTGAATGTTTGAAAACTGACAACTGCTGCTGTTTAGAAAAGTCAACTGTTTTCCTATTATTGTTAGATCAAATATTTATTTATATGATGTGCAACATTACTGCAGCAGTTACCCGCGTCCCACGTACTAATTAAAGAGATCCGAGGTGAAATCCAAGGTCGAGGTACATCGGTGTCAAAGCGCCCCATCTGTCATTGTTTGAGCCAAGGTGCCGAGGCTCGACGGTTGAAAGCGACCCATAAAAAGGCCATACTTACGTTTATCAAAATGCATATTGACGGGACACAAATGTTCTGGAAGACGTTCACAGACACAAAAATTCAGATTTAAAAGTCTGTAGCTACTGCGCACCACGGAGGAGGCCTGGTTATGTTCTGAGGCGGCTTTGTTGAGTCTCGTCTTCTGTTAAGGTGCAATAACATCTAAAAACTGGCCAATCATTCAGGAGTGAAATGTGCTGCCAGTGTCAGAGAGCGTGCTCCAGTTACAGGTAATGAGTCCTCCACCAGTATAATGACTCAGCTGAAAATGGCCAAGAATGACTAAGAACAAAACACCGAATAAAGAGCTGGAACATGCCGTCAGGAGAACCGGCTCAGACAGACGGGGAGGACAGAGGCAGGAGTGAGCAGGGTGCCGCTAATTCCCTCCAAAATAATAATTTGTGAAGAAACTAAAAGCGCTAAGTTAACAACACTGCCAGCCGTCAAAAGCGAAACCGCGATGACAAAGACTGTAAGGAGCAAGAAAAGAGTGTGGAGGACTGCAGACGCAAGAGAAAATGAAGAGAGTGGCATCGTGCCTCTCCTCTTTCCAGCCCCACAGTGGCTCCAATCCACCGCTAATGGTTTCTGTTCACACCATTTCATCATCAGACACCATGGCAGCGCTGAGACCGAGTCGCTTTGCACGAAACTCAAGCAAACAGAAAAACAGGGAGCTGCACGAGGCAGCCCCAGATAGCACCTCTGTCCTACTCTGGGTCAAGCCATGCACCAGCAGGACACGCGAGGGACAAAAATCACCTTCTGGTACTTCAACAGTGCATATTTAATGAGTCATGTTTGTTCACTGTCCACAAAGGCCAGTGCTGACAAAGAGCTTTTAAATGCTCCGATCGTCACTACTGCAAAAGCACCCAGGTCGTAAACGTCATCTCGCCCGGATGTGGCCCACCGGCGGGTGGACCTGGGCTGTGCACATATCAGAACCACGCAAACAAATGTCACTGTTGTGTGAATGAACTGGTGTAGAGACAGATGCAGCTCTGACTCGGCTCCTTTATGGAAGTATGAAAGCATAAAAGTAGAAAACGTCCCAAAGTCATCGCCAACGTGGCTGATTTTAGCTGACATGTGAGGGGCTGTGCAGATCATCTCCGTCGCCACGTTGTTACAACATAAAGGAGACACGAGTTCAGGCCAATTCATCATGTTTATTAAACAAAAAAGAAAGGATAAAACAAAGAAAAGAAAACTTAGTAATGCAAAATAATAGAAGATGGGTTTGTGCTTCACCTTCCCAAAGACTTTGTGACATCTACGACTGAAAACAGAACATTTTACTTTTAGTGTGAGCACGTCTCATTATTAAGGGTTTTTAAAGACATATTTAAGACATATCTAATCACAAGGTGTATTTTGAGGAAAGACACATTTTTGTGAAAAAACAATCTAACCGTGCATCCAAGGCGCATAAATGACTGTAGCATCCCGGGACTGGCTTCAGAATAAAATACCCCACATTTTCCTCACTCTGCACTTCCCCAGAGGCCTGATATCAGTCCTAAAGGTCCTAACGGTCCCCAGGTTGGTAATGTCTCCCAGTTGACAAATCCTAAACTTGCAACAAGAAAATAGGCGTCTGGGATTGTTCACTTCTGGGGTCCAAGGAGAAGGTGGTCTCCCGGCCTCTCCTGTAGGCTGGTTGTCTGATTGTTTAACAATGTTGAAGGAAGTCTTTGGTCTGAACTGGGAACCACGTTTCCGTCATCCGTTTCCCAACCTGGAACTCCCAGCCACATTCACGTTAGTGGGCGGGCGGCTCGGTGTCTCACAGACTGCTCTTTCAAATCCTTTTACTGATCCTCCTAAAACGTCTTTTCAAAATTTTTCAAAATTCATCACATTTTATGATTTTAAGCAGTTGATAATAGATGAACTGTTTAAGGCTGCAAAGTGATGGTGTATTTAGTTTTTTAAGTACTTGCATTTACCCAGCCTCACAGTTGTTTAATTAGGACCTGGCGCAGAAGTAAACCAGGACTGCTGCTACGACATTAATACTCGTCATTCTCAATGTCCTGCAGTTTAAACGCCAGAACAGGGACTTTGAAAAGACCAAGACGAGGATAATGGAAATTGCTAATTACGTGGACAAGGTAAGACTTCTGGCCTCTTTAGCTCCTGTGTTCTCCACAGAACAGCAGGTACTTCTGACATATCTTCACACTCTCGATGTCATCTATCTCTAATGTCTTAAAAGTCCCAGCAGCATCATCACTGATTGCAAAGTTGTGCACAGCACAAATATCTTCCGTTGGAAGAGGTTTCATCAGGATTTCTTTAGACGTGTCCCTTAGCAACCTCCTAGGGGAGATAATGAAGACAAGATCTTCTGTTGTAGGAGCTTGTGAGCTTGTAAAAAGACTTTAAACAAACGTGCGTATAGGTGTATGATTGTGTGCTGGAACACATTGTTTAATGCTCGTTTGTTTTGTTCTTTTTCTTAGTTTTACAAGGCTTTGAACATCCGTGTGCCGCTGATTGGGCTGGAGGTTTGGACCGACAGAGATCAGTGCATCATCACCGAGGAGCCCAACGCCACCCTCTGGTCTTTCCTCCAGTGGAGGCAGAAGCTTAAATCCCGCAAAAAACATGACAATGCCCAGCTGCTGACGTAAGAAACGCTCCGTTGCAGCCATGCAGCAAAACGAGGACACCGGCTGACCTTTTACCTGTCAGTCATTCGTGCTCCACCGCCATCAAGTTCCCTGGAAAACACTCATAAACCTTAAGCACATCAGCGGCTCTTCAGTGTACAGCTTGGTTAACCCTAACATGTCAGAAAAACAGCATATAACGGTTAACTAAAAGCATCTGCAGCATCGTTGACGCGTCGTTAGTTCATCTCGTCCGTGTTCGATGTGGCAGGAACCTTTAGTTGTGTCCATTTCATGTTGCAGCAGTTTGCTGTATATTGAGATCTTCCAGTTAGTTCTGAAAGGCAGAAAGAAAACTGAATGAGGCCAAACTTTGCATGGTCTGACCCTCTGGGTAGGTATGCTGGGATGTTGACTTCTGGGAAGAGTGGCGACTCACCTCCGTCTCTCTCGCTGTAAAACATTGAACTCCAAATTGTTTTGAAATGGTTCTATTAACCTTCCAGACTGCTGCGCAGCAACAGCTCTGCTAAAACCATTTCTTCCGTCTTTCCCTCTTGGCATTATCTTAACACACACCTACATGCTCCAGAGCAGAACACTGTAAAAATGTTTTTATAGAGATCTGCACACTTACACACCCACTTCAATACCCATAAAACACAAGAGGGTACTTAGTATTACCCATGATTTATCCTTTTTGGCTTATTTTTGTTAATTGAATGACTGAATAACATCATATCACAAAGGTTTATGATCTCTGTGTGAGGTTGTATTTGCCCAATAATACCTACAGTGATCAGGGGATTTTGTATTAGGTTTTATGCACAAAAACTGACATTAAAAAAAGGTTAAACTACCATTTGCAGACGATCGCATGCAGCCAGTCAACAGACATTGTTGAGTGTACAAGTAAAGCGGGAGAAGATTAAAACAAAGTGATTTTCCCTTTTCCATGTGTGCTTGTGTGTTACCAGTGGTGTGATTTTCAAGGGGACTACTATCGGGATGGCACCACTGGAGGGGATGTGCAGCCTGGAAAATTCTGGAGGCATCAACGTGGTATGTGGGAATACGTATACGCTCCTTCGCTCCCACACGCTCCAATCCGTATTTCCTTCTGCTGAGGTTTTCTTTCCAGTTTCCCCTTCAGTGTTTTAACTGAGCTTGAATACATTTTCATTTGTTTTGTTTGGAAATGAAACAAACCCTCCAAAATACCCATTTTTTTCTTTATGCGTAGCCTCACATAATTGTTTTGCGTTAAACTACAAGTTCAAAGTTCACTGATGAGCTTAAAGCGTTTGAAATCAGCTTTACTGTGGATTAACGGTGGATCAAGACAGCGTGTAATGTGTTACAAAAGCGGTAAAATAATAAGAATAATAATGAATAATAATGCAAATGCATCTCTAATGTTGTGCACGAATGCAATAACAAGCAACTACAAAAGACAGCAGATGAAGCCACTTAAAGAGCGTTCTTCCGTTAAAACCGCCCCAGGTCTACTGTAGGATGGTTTTTTACAAAAAACACTGATCCAGCTCATGTATGAGTTAGAAGGGATATATTCTCGCAGCAAAACAACAGAGAGGAGGCTGGAGCTGCTTCAAAATAAACCGCTGTTTTAAGCCTCTGACGAGACTTACACTTGTCATTGATACAATAAAGAAATAACAGTAATTTTTACTTAGTATGTGTACAAAAAGCTGGTCTCTTCAGGCATCACTACCGGGACCTCCAGAGAGATGAACCAGGAATAGATGCCAGGAGGTAGCCTCTTCTCTGTGAAGGAAAAGTCAGGCTGTCATTACACAACGTCGCGTTTGAAGAACCCAAACACAGCGCGTCAGCACAAACATTTGAACACAGCGCTGGAAGGCTTTTTTCATACCAGCAGACTTACAAACGGTTAACTTCTCGTGGACGCAACCGCGGCTCCGGTGGCAGTGTTGGTCTTTCACTTGGAGGGTTGGTGGTTCGATCCCCAGCGTCTGCACTGGCTGAAGTTAAACCCTGACTTTCTAGATTATAGATGATGTTAAACGATGCAAAGAAATGTGGACCGTTCATCAACATAGTAAACAGTACACAACAACACAGTGAATGTTTTCTCTGCATGAACATAAACGCCTTTAAAATAGTGTCTAAACCCTGTAAATTTATTCAATTAATATGAATGTATGTACGGATCTATCTATCGATCTATCTATCCGAATAAGAGGCTGAATTCATGGAGACGAGGCATTTTTATTTCCTTTTAAATGAAATGTTATTTACTTCATGTGCAGAATCGGCAGGGCCCGTTGTTGACCCAGAAGCTGCATTCAGCCTCACCTCTGCGCGTCTGTAAATGCACAGAGGTACGAGTGGAGCAGTGGAGTGAACGTCTGCATGTCTGAGAGACGGATAGTTTTTCCAAGCAAGATTATCTTCTAATAGGCTGTTAGCAGTGCTTTGGGAAACGGGAGCCGGCGGAATCGAAATGTGCGTCGCCAGGCGAGCACAGACTCCACACGCACCTCACAAACACACCTTTTACCTCCACAGTCCAGCCTTTTGAGCATTTAATAGAATTTGAAGGATTTCAGGGCTGAGAATCAGCATTTCCAGACCGTTAATATATCCCCATGTTTTGGTGTGTGCATAATTTAGAGGCTGAGATAAGCGCGAGTGGCAGCTTTCAGCTGTAAGTGGAGCTGAACGTGTTAAAGCTGCCGCTGCGGTGTGTTCACACAGCTTTATTATTACCAATGTCTCTTTTCTCTTTGTAACGGAGACTTCATTACTTTTACAGTATGTACTTACTTTTTCCATGGGAAAAGGACGGTAAATGTTTCGTAACAGCGCCACAAGCTGTTACCCTCAGAAGGAATGTTTTGGTGTTACTTGTCCATCTCGACCAGTCGAGCAAAGAAATCCCTTCTCATTGTTAGTCAGGCAAACAGAGAACAGCATGAAGACATGTTCTGCTTTATAATTTGAAAAGAAAAACATGTCCAGCAGAAATAATTACACGCATACAGTCATTTTCACTTGGCACGTTAGTTTCTCTACGCTGGGGTTGTGGCTAAATTGAAGTTAATAGATTTTTTTTCCTCTAACATTTCTGCTAGTGTTCTACTAGAAACATGGTAATTAAAAAATATGAACCCGTATTTACCTGATTTAAAATGTAAGAGTTGTGTTGTTTTCCGGTCTTTCCGGTATACGGTATACTCACTCAGAGGCTCTTTTCCCCTTTTATTCTTTTAGGTTTTTTTTGCTGGTAACAAACAAAAAAAATACTTTGGTCTTTAGAGGGTTTTGTGTGGTACGATTACCACTGTGTACTCTATTTTGATCACTTATTTATTCAGATGTTCTCATGGATAACGTTCAGCTTCTATGGAGAAGACCAGAGTTTTCTTACTGGGTCCTCAGGTCCTCATCAAGGACCAGTGAGGTCAAATTAAACCTATTTTGGTTTTTTTTTGCTTGTATTGAATGCTTATCTATGTATAAAGTAGTGATTATTAAGCTGTATTGGTGCTTTTTTTCGTAAACAGCACTTACACAGCCAGAAAAGCTTGTTTTCAATTTAGCAGAAAAGTAAAGTTTTTTGTTATTTGTTTTTATTCCTTCTTTTCAGCAACTGGAATCAGAAAAAAGAATTAGTAATTAGAAAGATGAAGCTGCAAACGAAACGAAAATAAAACGGGAATTTTAGCTGCAATTCTATTTCGTTTCTGTTAGTTTTACATTGTTGATTTTAGTTTAAGTTTATTTTTTAAAAAACGGGGTTATTTTTTTCACAGTTGGTTTCAGTTTTGGTCTTAGTTCACATTAACTATATTTACTCTGATAGATATGCTCTTGATGCTCCAACTCTCTACGTCCTTTGTCAGTCTGCAAAGAGAATCTTAACTAGAACTTCATGCTCTGGTCAGATCCACCCGAGACCGTTAAACTATGCTTCTTTCCCCCTCAAACAGGACCACTCGGAAGTTTCTATTGGTGCTGCTGCCACCATGGCCCATGAGATAGGTCACAATTTCGGTATGAGCCACGACAACGATGGCTGCTGTGTGGAGGCAACAGCTGAGCAGGGCGGTTGTATGATGGCTGCTGCCACTGGGTGAGTGCATCACACCTCAGCATCACCTGCTCACAGTCGGTGAGCATAACACGCCACTTAATTCCACTTCTAAATCCATCAACTGAGAGAGAACAGGAATCTGTTGTAGGTGTGTTAAATCCCTGCATCTTTTTTATTGAATTCATGTGGAGAATTGATAAACATTGCTGGCAGACTCGTGCATGTGGCGTTGCACTCCAGCCTGCGCGTGCTCGGCACAGAGATGGAACGGAACCGAAGATTCGATTCAGTCTATCGATATCTCATATCAAGTAAAAGTGGACTGAAGTGGACTCGCCTTAAAGTTATGACGTTAAAAATGGATCATAACAGAGTGGGTGTAATAGGACTCTTTTTATTTAATACAATTTTTTATTCATTTTATTTTCCGGTTAAAATTGTCCCAAGAGGAATTATATTTTGAATTCACACTTTAAAATCAACTGAATTCTCCAGAAATAAATGAAACTAATTAAAATTTACGGAATTGAAGTAAATTGAATAAAACTAAATTTCAATTTGTTGGTTTTATTTTGTTTTATTTTATATATATATATATATATATATATAAAATTCAGGGCTTTAACTACTTTCCCTTCAGGGATTAATAAAGTATTTTTGATTATAAATTTGAATTAACAATTCATTTCTTTTTTTTCTGTTTTGGATTAAAATGTGACAATATAGAGAAAACAATTTACCACAGCCTAAATAAGACCTTCAGTTATATACTTTTTTGTCTGACTAAAACTATGTAGCTCAAAATTAATGTTAATTTTATAAAAACCAAAAAGTCGCACATACAAAAAAATTGAGAGGCTTTAGTTTGCAATTAACTGACACAATAAACTGATTAGAATAGCTGAAGATTGATGTTTTTACTGATGGAGTAGCTGAGCGTATATTTCGACTGCTTCATATTGCACCTCTTTAAGGTTTCCTCCACAAAAATAAAATGGAAATGTCCCCGGCAGGCATCCGTTCCCTCGAGTCTTCAGCAGCTGCAGCAAAAGGGACCTGGCCAGCTACTTCCAGAAGGGAGGAGGCATGTGTCTCTACAACATGCCCAACATGAAGGACCTGGTGGGCGGCAAGAAGTGTGGAAACGGCTTTGTCGAGGATGGAGAAGAGTGCGATTGTGGAGAACCTGATGTGAGCACATCATCATTCAAGAATTATTTTAAAATGATTTTAAATTCGTAAATCTCACACATCAAATGCTGGTGAAGTCATGCGGTGACGCCCCACTGTGACCCTTGAACATATGAATGTGTATTTCCTTACTTTTGTGGTTTGATCACATTCATGATGTCAGTTTTTAGTTTTATGAGGTGATTTCTTTATACGTTAGATTTATGCAGACAGAAAATATTTGGTGAAAACTAGTCTCACCACAGGGTGGCTGCTGTGGAGCTTCAGGAGTTGTCATACAGACGTGCCGCTCAAGGAGCCGTCCTCGTAAATCCCGATTTTCCTTTCTTACAACCAAATGTTGAATTTATTACACTTACATGTACTTCTGAAGATACTGGTTTTTACTTTTTTATTGTATTGTATTGTACTGCAACAAAAATGTCCTATTTGTTTGAATCTCAGTGGTTGAATTCAGGTCGTATTTGCCTCCTGGCAACATTAAAAAATAATACACTGTAAAATTTTAAAGGTTCACCTTCTGTCGATGGGGATAATACACATTACGTAAACTCCATTGGCTTAGTACTCAAATACAGCCCCTCTAGAAATAACCCTTATATTCCTTTTATTCCTTTTTTAAAGCGAGGGAGATAAGCGATGAGGCGGACTAAGACACTAGATGAAGTTCTGCCGACTTCTTCCCAAAATGTTTGATGGTTTCGCAGGTCCGGGTGGCGTGGTTTAGGTGTCAGGAGTGGTCTGTGGCAGTATGAGCAGGTCTCTGACGCAAATCTCCTTTTACACATTTTTCTGTCTTGAGTCATGAGTTTGTGGAGAGTTTTTTACTGGGTGGTTTGTCAGCATTTCTAGTCATAAAATAAATATTTTTACAGA
>CM026212.1:2785561-2828061 GCA_014839995.1 Xenentodon cancila | reverse complement strand
GCAACTACGTGAAGTGTGAGAAAAGGTAAGCGAGGCTGGTGGCACTGCTGCAGCGTATCATCGAACGATGGGGCGTCGTTGGCTGGATTGTTGTAGGGATCCAGGAGAGCAGGTACGCAGCTTTTCCGTGTTGCTTTGTCCAGGAAACATCTACTGACACTCATACAGGGTTCTCCAGCTTCCGAGATCACCATACAATACAATCATGGTAACCTAAAGAAGGAAATGAATCTTCCTTAAATGTCCAACTCATCTTTACCAGCTGAATGTGGGTATTTAAAAGCAGTATAAAGCTCCTGACAATCTGTTGTTTTTCTCAAGAGTCGCTTTGAAATGTTGGTTCAATAAAAGTAAAAAACTGTTTCTAGTGCTTCTGTTAAGTGTAGCTGAACCTCAGAAGATGCAGGTGTGTATAAAAGATAGTTCGAGGGGAATAATAGAAAATGAATAATATATATACAAACCCAACATTACCAAGCAAAGGTTCATTTTGGAGCGCTTGTATCCAGTAATGCTTTTTTTCAGACGTTAATGGAGTTCTCTGTAGAGCCTGCCAGCACGAGCACTTAAGGTGTGTTTCTACATAGTCTTTTTACGGCAGAACATTGGTAGCCAGGAGCTCCCGCTCGCATTATTATCGACTGGCTGAAACCCTGACTGGGACGCGTGCAGTTACACAAGCACATCTTTTACCAGCAGCGTTCCCTGTCCGGCCAATCTGCTCCTTCAAATCGAGTTTTCATTGGTCTGAACTTTTCTGTCTGACCTTTCAAGATAAAACATTTTGACAAACATCATTTCAGACAAAAACAACAAAGTAGAACTTTTTCATGTGGCATTATTTATCTACCAAGAATGAAAAAATACTGTGTGTGTGTATATATATATATATATAATTACAGGGAGAGGAAAGCTTAGCAGCGACTCATTTAACATGATTACTTTCTTGGAAAGAGGCGAAGGCGATAAAACCAGCACATTTCTGAACGCTCAGGCTTTCTCCAGTCTGCTTGGAGTGGCTGCAGAAAGCGGTTGAGGTGCTCTGCCAAACAAAGTTTGATGAGCAGCTTTTTCCCGCAGTAATCACAGCTATCAAAGATGCTTTTCTCACTGAGAACGGCTGTAAACACGACTTGAACCCACAGTGTTTGTGAAACCAGGCACCACCTACGCTCCAATATAAGGTGCAGTTGTACTTTACGGAAGCTTTAAAATGACTAAAACATACGTTGTGTTGAACATTTTATTTTGACCCTACACATTGTAACTTTACAGCAACAAGTGCAGTATTGTATTTGACTGGTAATTTGGGTAATTTTCTGCTGTTTTCGTGTCACGTCCATGAAGTTTAGTGAAAGAGTTGGAATTGAAGCAGTGGAAGCCAATGTCTAACAGTATTTATTGTTAATCTGTTTTATTTTTTACTTGAATAAGACTAAGTTCATGTTCGTGTGTGTTGCTGCACACGGTTTGGTTAATGTTCACCAGCGTTTCCACTCAAGCAGGAATTAAGTTCACAGTGACGAATCAAAAGCAAAGGGACGGGTGGAATATGTACAAATGAGCAGAAAGAATGAAACCTACTCAGATGTGCTCTTTATCCGGTTCCTGTCAACACTTTTATACCAAGTAAAACACGATTATTTACTATGTGAGTCATATAAACTCCTTTAACTGCCACATGTTCTGCCATTCAAGAATAATCACATTTTAATGAAAATATCAACGAAGATCTGCTGTTTTTACCTCATGTTCTAACCGTTCCTCAGGGAGTATTTGGGTTCTAATCTAACGAGTCGTTCAGCTAGAGCCGGACCTCTGTACACTGTCAAGTCTCAAGACCGGGCACGGTGCCAGACCCAAATTAGGGGAGTCAAATTAGACATTTAGCAATGTAAATGAGGTGTGGATTACTAGGCTTTACTGCTGCCGCACAAATCCATTACCGAGTCCCACAAGAGAAACAAGTCTTTGGCCGGACTGAGGCAAAGAGCTAATTAAAGCTGTGCGAAGTTTCCCATGATTAGTCATCTACGAGCAGCCGTTATCTGTCCATCACCAGGTAATTATCCGGCTCCTATCTGGTAGTTTCAGTTTCTCTACTCTTTATCAGAGCTGCTCGTTGACATTTGCAAGCTGCCGGATTCACTGATCATGTACAAGGTCCACACAAAGTCCACGGCTGAAAGGCCGACGTGGTTACCGCAGCCTTGCCTGAAAACCCACAACATCTCCACGTGAAAACAGCTGCAGGCATCGATTTGACCACTGAAAGGAAGATTCAAAATGTTTAGTGCCGTCCACCCTTTGTGCGTTTCAAGTGTGGAGGAGAAGGACCTCGGAAGCACGCGGACACAACAGGCCTTACAGGAACAAATAAAACCAGCTGACTCACGAACCACTAACAGGCCCCGACAGACAACGACAAACATCTCATATTTCAAAAGACGTTTGAAATATCGGCCAGAACAGCTCAATATGACGGTGCCGGACAGAGCAGGCTGGAAACCTGTTCTCCTTTAAATGTGAAGCAGAAAACGAAGCATCTAAGCCATTTATTGGAATATACCGTGTGTACACTTTAAAAGAGCGTTTTGGGACTGTTTCTGACGCTGTTTCGCTGAAACTTCTCCACTATCACTTGTTGTGATGACAGTAAATCCTCAGGAGAAATTAATACTTTGGAAAGGAATGTCATTCATTTCTTCAATATAAAAAGCGTGTGAGAAAAGCTCGGATGCACTGATGACTGCAGTTGATGGACACCAGCGTCCCACAGCAGTGAAGCTCACATGAACATGTCCTGATGTTACCTGCAATTCCCGACAGGATGGACAACGTGGAACTGCTGGACGAAAAAAATAAAAGACTGCTTGTTTCTCTACACAGTGATGCCAAGTGTGGTAAGATCCAGTGCCACAGTGCTGCCAAGAAGCCCAAAGGCACCAACGCCGTTTCAATTGACACCACTATCAAGACCGGCGGCATCGAGGTGAAGTGCCGTGGCACCTACGTTTACAGCACTCAGGACGGCCAGGGTGACCTGCCTGATCCCGGCCTCGTCATGACGGGCACCAAGTGTGGCGAGGGCAAGGTCGGTACATGTGAGGCTGAGCTTTTAGGTGTGTCAGCCAAATTGAGAAAAGGCCCAAAATGCAGCTTGACTAGTGTGAGTCCTCCCTTAGACACCCTTAGACACCCTTAAACACCCTTAGACACCCTTAAACACCCTTAAACACCCTTAGACACCCTTAAACACCCTTAGACACCCTTAGACACCCTTAGACACCCTTAAACACCCTTAGACACCCTTAGACACCCTTAAACACCCTTAGACACCCTTAGACACCCTTAGACACCCGTAGACACCCTTAAACACCCTTAGACACCCTTAGACACCCTTAGACACCCTTAGACACCCATAGACACCCTTAGACACCCTTAAACACCCTTAGACACCCTTAGACACCCTTAAACACCCTTAGACACCCTTAGACACCCTTAGACACCCTTAGACACCCGTAGACACCCTTAAACACCCTTAGACACCCTTAGACACCCTTAGACACCCTTAGACACCCATAGACACCCTTAGACACCCTTAGACACCCTTAGACCCCCTTAGACCCCCTTAGACACCCTTAGACACCCATAAACACCCTTAGACACCCTTAAACACCCTTAGACACCCTTAGACACCCTTAAACACCCTTAGACACCCATAAACACCCTTAGACACCCTTAAACACCCTTAGACACCCTTAGACACCCGTAGACGCCCTTAGACACCCTTAGACGCCCTTAAACACCCTTAGACGCCCTTAGACACCCTTAAACACCCTTAAACACCCTTAGACGCCCTTAAACACCCTTAGACGCCCTTAAACACCCTTAAACACCCTTAAACACCCTTAGACGCCCTTAGACACCCTTAGACACCCTTAAACACCCTTAGACACCCTTAAACACCCTTAAACACCCTTAAACACCCTTAGACACCCTTAGACACCCTTAAACACCCTTAGACACCCTTAGACACCCTTAAACACCCTTAGACACCCTTAAACACCCTTAGACACTTTAAGACACCCTTAAACACCCTTAGACACCCTTAAACACCCTTAGACACACTTAGACGCCCTTAAACACCCTTAGACACCCTTAGATGCCCTTAAACAGCCTTAGACACCCTTAGTCACCCTTAGACACCCTTAAACACCCTTAGACACCCTTAGACACCCTTAAACACCCTTAGACACCCGTAGACACCCTTAGACACCCTTAAACACCCTTAGACACCCTTAAACACCCTTAGACACCCTTAGACACCCTTAAACACCCTTAGACACCCTTAAACACCCTTAGACACTTTAAGACACCCTTAGACCCCCTTAGACACCCTTAAACACCCTTAGACACCTTTAGACGCCCTTAAACACCCTTAGACACCCTTAGATGCCCTTAAACACCCTTAGACACCCTTAGTCACCCTTAGACACCCTTAAACACCCTTAGACACCCTTAGACACCCTTAAACACCCTTAGACACCCGTAGACACCCTTAGACACCCTTAAACACCCTTAGACACCCTTAGACACCCTTAGACACCTGTAGACACCTTTAGACACCTTTAGACACCCTTAGACACCTGTAGACACCCTTAGACACCCTTAGACACCCTTAGACACCTTTAGACACCTTTAGACACCCTTAGACACCTGTAGACACCCTTAGACACCCTTAGACACCCTTAGACACCCTTAAACACCCTTAGACACTCGTAGACACCCTTAGACACCCTTAGACACCTGTAGACACCCTTAAACACCCTTAGACACCTGTAGACACCTTTAGACACCCTTAGACACCTGTAGACACCCTTAAACACCTTTAGACACCCTTAGACACCCGTAGACACCCTTAGACACCCTTAGACACCTTTAGACACCCTTAGACACCTGTAGACACCCTTAAACACCCTTAGACACCCTTAGACACCCGTAGACACCCTTAGACACCCTTAGACACCCTTAGACACCCTTAGACACCTGTAAACACCCTTAAACACCCTTAAACACCCTTAGACACCCGTAGACACCCTTAGACACCTTTAGACACCCTTAGACACCCTTAGACACCCGTAGACACCCTTAGACACCCTTAGACACCCGTAGACACCCTTAGACACCCTTAGACACCTCTAGTCTTGTTGTTTTATCACATTTTTTATCACAAAACTGAATCATGCTTGTGATATTCACACCCACCTTTTAGAAAGGTGCAGTCTGCCGTTTCACCAGTAAAGCCTGTTTCTCCTTCATCCTTCAGTTTTTTACTCTTCATCATGTTTCTGCTACTAAAGTTAGATCTAGTTTATGTAAAAAGGGCCGAGCAGTGCTGTATTAGTAACATATGAGCGATAGGAACATTTGAATCATCATATTGAAAAAGCTTTTTTAGGTTGACCTGTTGTTTAACATTTTGGTTGTAGAAACTCACGGATGTTGGGGCGTGGTCCCAAGCTGCCAGAACTGAGCTCTTGCTTTAGTTTCACCTTTTTATCTAACATTTTCATTAACATGAAGATGCCCTTTATGTTTATGAAGCCCTTTATTAACATCAGGAAGCCGTCAGTAAACTCAGTAAACATCATTACAAGGTCTCGGGTCAGTCTGTAAAAGTGGTGATTTTAAAAAGAATTAAAATAAAGATTCTGGTGCTAGTTGCTGGATCTCCTCAGGCGCCCAAGACGCTCCAGAACCCTGGGGCTCCAAAAGACCGTCGATCAAAGTCAGAATCCGTGCGTGAGCGAGCACTGTCATCTTTAACGCAGTAGGTGATCTTTTTGCTTTTGTTCCTGAAGGTGTGCAGAGACCGCAAATGCCAAAATGCCTCTTTCACCGAGCTGGAGACCTGCATCGCACGCTGTCATGGCAATGGGGTATGCACACGCTCACACACATACACACACACACACACACACACACACACACACACACACACACAATGTCATGCAACAGACTTAACTCACTTAGCTGTCAGGCACAGCTCCATAATCTTATTGTTGCAGCGTGTCCTTGGGCGAAGGTAGCGCTTTGCGACGCTGTCACTAGGTCTGTTGTTAAAGACGGGAAAATAGATGACTAGAACAAAACAGCAACTGAAGTGATGAACTATTTATTGGAGCAGTACAAGCAAGCTTGAGGCAGATAAGGAGAAATCATACATAGTTTATGAGCGAGTAACCAAGCTGTGGTTGGAGTGGGGCGTTTGGGGCTGGCGCTCTCATTACATCCACTGAAGATAAGGCTTCTGATTCAATGGCGCTGGATGGGGGATATGCACTCTGACGATGTTGTCTGGAATTTATTTTGGTAATGACTCACTAAACATTCCTTTAAATCAAATGCACCAAACATAATCTGAGTTGCAAGTATGTCCATATTTATTTTTCAGCACAGTTTGATTTGAAAAGGTCTTGGCAAAAGAAATCATTCTATACCTAAACCGCCTGAAAAATCTGTTTGCTGAATGATACCAAGAAAATAATCTGATCCTGATATAGTGAGAAATTGTGTCTCCAGGCAAATAACTATGTCATGGCCCCCACCCCTGCACCTCTACAAATTCAATTTCAGCATATTCAAGTTGTGATTTAAAAGGACTGAACTATACAATACGATGGGAACATTTGTCCATATCTTGGAATACGCCTGCAGCACCTACACTTCAATATGCAGCATTCTGAAATCTAATTATACATTGTGTCTCAATTTGTAATGGCAAGGAAAAGAGTGTCCTGCCGCACTGCTATTGTGTTATGAGCACAAGAAATTATAACTGCCTGTGTTATCAGCTGAAGTAGATAGCACTTGTCTTGTATTTAACTTGGAGTGAAGAGATTACATTTTTTTGCAAACTAATGCAGAAAGCCGGTCAGTCCCGAAGAGTTCCCCTGCTGTTTCATGGTTGGTTTTACCCACTTTTAATTCTGGATGCACGTGTTAGTGTTGGTTTTACTAGTGGAGGTAGCGCATTACTGTGATACTGTTACTTTTATTCAGTAACGGCTGTTAAATAAAAGTACATAAAATAAAAGTACATACACATTGAAGTACCTTGATCCATCTGAAGTTTGATAAACGAGTTCTAACATGCAGCTAAATTCACAGGCACACAGAAGCGTTAAGAGTTTCATTGTCTTTTTGGAAAATAGTGTAATGGCAACGCGACTTTCTGACAAAGTCCACAGTTTACTTTGGACATTAAATGTGTTTGTTGTAAAGGTGTTTAAATGTACCAGCCTGTTGATTCCTACCACGAGCAGGAGGACGCTTCTGTAGGCGCGTTTCCATTACACTTTTGTGCAAAAGAAAATCAAATCTCAGAATTTATGATAAAGGTATTAAATTCAATTTTTTTTATACAGCGTCTATTACAACACAAGTTGTCTCCAGGATCTTTCCAGAGACCAGAACATGACCCCCGAGCAATTATTACATAAACAACGACAGGTAAAAACTCCCCTTTAAGAGGGAAGAGCCTGGATCAGGACCTTGATCATAAGGGGGAAGAAACCTGGATCAGGACCTGGATCATACGGGGGAAGAAACCTGGATCAGGACCTGGATCATACGGGGGAAGAAACCTGGATCAGGACCTGGATCATACGGGGGAAGAAACCTGGATCAGGACCTGGATCATAAGGGGGAAGAAACCTGGATCAGGACCTGGATCATAAGGGGGAAGAAACCTGGATCAGGACCTGGATCATAAGGGGGAAGAAACCTGGACCAGGACCTGGATCATACGGGGGAAGAAACCTGGATCAGGACCTGGATCATACGGGGGAAGAAACCTGGATCAGGACCTGGATCATACGGGGGAAGAAACCTGGATCAGGACCTGGATCATACGGGGGAAGAAACCTGGATCAGGACCTGGATCATAAGGGGGAAGAAACCTGGATCAGGACCTGGATCATACGGGGGAAGAAACCTGGACCAGGACCTGGATCATAAGGGGGAAGAAACCTGGATCAGGACCTGGATCATAAGGGGGAAGAAACCTGGATCAGGACCTGGATCATACGGGGGAAGATACCTGGATCAGGACCTGGATCATAAGCGGGAAGAAACCTGGATCAGGACCCGGACCATACGGGGGAAGAAACCTGGATCAGGACCTGGATCATAAGGGGGAAGAAACCTGGATCAGGACCTGGATCATAAGGGGGAAGAAACCTGGATCAGGACCTGGATCATACGGGGGAAGAAACCTGGATCAGGACCTGGATCATAAGGGGGGAGAAACCTGGATCAGGACCTGGATCATAAGGGGGAAGAAACCTGGATCAGGACCTGGATCATACGGGGGAAGAAACCTGGATCAGGACCTGGATCATAAGGGGGACCCTCCTGCTGAAGACCAGCAGGTAGAACAGGAAGTAGCGCTGCAGGGCGTCGGTGTTTCCATTGAGCGGTGTTTTTTTTAAATAACAACTTTTCATAACTTTTTGATATTTGGGGTTATGGAAACACGACAGGACAAGAATGTCACGTTTGCAGACAGTACAGATGGCCTCTCAAACGAACGTGATGAAGAGGTTTTTCCTCCCACCTCACCAAAGAACTGCTCGTAAATTTATCATGTCACAGTTTTAATAACCAGTTTCCACAGGAAATACCATCAGTTACTTTTGGCATGAAGTATAAAGTACAGTAATAGGATTACTTTTGTCAAAACCTATGATGAAAATATGTTTTTGCTTGAAGCCCAGTCTTAGTTTTGAGCTGTGTGCTGCACCGCAGCACATGCCTACTGAAGTACTTTTTTATTGAGCTGAATTACAACATGACATTCTTACAACAGTGTGATTGCAGCGCGAGTTACAGCTTATTTTGGAAACTTATTATTCCTCCATCTGCACATCTAATGCAAAGATGAAAACACCACTTTATAAACTGCAAGCAACATCAGGCCTCGAAATTATTTCTTTAATATCAAAATCAAGTTATGTTCCACAGCCACACTCCAAAAGAAGTTTCCTAAAATAGGAATATGGACATTTAAAGATGCTGCTTCCGAATGGAATCAAACTCTTTGAAGTGAAATTGGAAGAATAAATTCAGAGCAATTTAATGTGACATGGAGGCACAGATTTTAATAGGTATGTTTTAACTGATTTGTTTTACTGGAATTATCACAACGATGACGTGTGGTATTTGTTTTCTGATTTTCTTTAAATCAATAATGCGTTCCCAGTTTGATTTAATTTTGTGTCACTTTCATGTTCTTGTGCATGTTTTAAAACATTTTTATGAGTAGATGTGATGTAGTTGCAGCTGTTGCAGCTGCTGCAGCTGTTGCAGCTGCTGCTGCTGTTGCAGCTGTTGCAGCTGTTGCAGCCGTTGCAGCTGCTGCAGCTGTTGCAGCTGCTGCAACAGCTGCAGCTGTTGCAGCTGCTGCAGCTGTTGCAGCTGTTGCAGCTGCTGCAGCTGTTGCAGCTGTTGCAGCTGCTGCAGCCGTTGCAGCTGTTGCAGCTGCTGCAGCTGTTGCAGCCGTTGCAGCTGTTGCAGCTGCTGCAGCTGTTGCAGCTGTTGCAGCTGTTGCAGCTGTTGCAGCTGTTGCAGCTGTTTTGACTAGTAAATATTCATCTCTATAGTGTGGCTACAGTGCACGTAGTCATACTTGTCAGAAAGCACTTGTGCACTCAAAGTGAGGAAGTAAATATAGCTGTAAAAGATTTGACATGCAAAACAAATTCCAGATTACTGAGCGACTGTTTGTCAGCCGGTGACTGACAGTAGAGCTGTAGGTGCCACATGTTTCCCAGCAAATGTCAAGATAGCAAAGGTTGAGAGGGTCTAGTTCATTTATTCCTTTATTGTAATACAACGCCCCCCCCCCCCCCCCCCCACCACCACCTTAAACCTGCTTTGTAGCTCTGGCCGGAAAAACACAGATTTGTGTAACAAATGAACATTATCATGTGTGAAAGTAACGGCATGCCCTTGTGAATGACACTAATTGCTGGCTTTAGACAGAATAACAAATCCTTTGTCAAATTGCATCCCTGTGTAGAGTGGAAAACGTTCAGCTGGGAGCGTTTCATCTCAGTCAGCTTCTGCTTCATTCGCCAGTAACAAAACGACTTCATTGGTGTTAAGTTATCGCCACGTAGGCAGAGGGATCATGTGCAGGTCAAAAACTATGCTGTGTATCTCCATTGTGTTATTGTGAGTGAAAAACCCTCAACAGAGTGATAAATGATCAATTAATAAGTTACTTTTGCCAATAAATTTCCATTTAAGATCAATATTGACTTTGTGTAACATTGCACAGCACAAGATTGCTTCCCAGAATTCCAGGACAAAGTCTGATCTGGGAGAAATGTGCTTTGATTTCTTTTCTTAATAGGCTATATAAAGTAAACCGTGATACAGAGCGTACAGGTCACCGACAACAGCAGTGGTGAAGGCTCTCTGGCGTCCTCCTGGTCTGAGGTCATAGGTGGCGTCCACCAAATCAAACCTCTCTGGCTGTTATTACCTCTTTTTCTCTCTGTCTTTGTTCAGCTGGTTCTTGAATGTTCTGTAACTTATAAATGCTCTTATTTTGCAGTCAGAACCTTGGTGGCGTTCAGGTACCAGTTGTCTTTTATCAAGCTTCTGTCACTCTGATGTGATGTGGTTAGAAAGTCACTTTCAAGTGTGGAAAACGCACGGGTTTCTACAAACGGCCAGTTACACCCGTACGGCATCGGCACAACCTTACCTGGCATGGCTTTGTGCTCTGAACCAAACTGCTGCTTGTTTGTGACCCTGAGCATTTAAAAATAAAAGAAATCCAGCCTCTGCTGAAATTTCACACCTCAGAAATCGTTAAAGGCTCAAGTCCCTGTTTGCTTTGACAAATGCGTTTACCAAGGGCCAGCGTTTTTATTTGACTCGGAAGTAAAATATCAAACGCGAGTGGAGGAGCATCAGACATGTCCCCTCCGTCTTTAATCCCTTTTCTGTCGAAAATCTTGTTGTTTTCTTCTGTTTTTCAGTTTTGTTCCCTCCTCTCAGTGTAGCAGTAGGTGTATAATGGGATTGGCTTTGAGCCACGATGTTTCTAAGTAGACAATTTGCTTTTCTTCCAGCTTAGGAAGCATTTTTAATTTTGTATTATGATTTCCTACATACTGCTCCTCAGGCGTTGTGTAGTGTAGTGGGTATTAATGCAAATAAAAAGCAGTAGTGAGCAGGGGAGCACCACTTGCTTCTGCCTTTAAAATGTCTTTTAAAATCTGCTTTTTTCTTGCCTTTATCAAACAAGAACAAATCAGTTATTGTGTGTTTGAATTAAGTTTGTGTGATTTTGCATCCTGATCTGAATATTATGCAGAAATGCCTAGATATATTCTTCAGAATCAACTGTAGAAATATTTATAAAACAAGACATACCAGACCTTCAGAATCAAAAATAAAAGTCATTAAACATCCAAGCACCCTTCATGTTAGATTTTTCCTGTCGTTGGTTTATCGTCTCTGTTTCAGGTGATTATATATTGACTAACAACGATAATCGAAGAAAAGTCAATAAAAGCTTAAAGTAAAGCACCTCACCAGTTTTATTGATATAAAGGAAGGTTCTCTGCCTCAAGAAAGTCCTGTGTTAAAAGGTCAAATGCCACAATATTCATGAGCCTCGGCTGTTGCAGTAGAAACAAGAGTGAAGTCAGTGTGGTAAAGTATTCAAAGACTTGTCACCTTTCACAAATCACCTCAGCCACTTAACTGACCCAGAGAGAAGGTGGAATCTACGTGAAACGAATCTATGCTAAACATTATTTTTTCATTTTTCTAAACAATGTAGTTGTTTAGCTGTAAAGGTCACCGGCGATCCTCAATGGTCCTCATCAGCTTGACATCAAGGTCTGGGATTGGTGACCCATGTTGGAAAAAAGCCACGGTGATATAAAAACTGAAAAAAACCAACAAATCTTAAATTAACTGACGTTATATTCTTTGCACACAGCCTGAGCCCAGAGTGCATCATGTATATTCTCATTCATTTAAAACATACATGTTTTTAATAAAACACTTATCCAACACACCGCAAGCACCGCAATAAAACATTAAACAAACAAAAACAATAAACAAAAATAACGTTCTTCACTACAACAGTGGTTGGGACAGACAAATGCCAGTGAAATCTGCACTGAGAGGTGGCGTCAACATCTCTGGGCTCAGAGGCGTCTGCGGTGAGCCAGTCTCTGTTTGAAGAGATGGACCGCATGTGCCGTGAACCAGTCCAGAACCAGTCCAGTCCAGAACGTTGCCATCAAGTTCCAAAGCCAGACTCGGAGTTTGAGGGGTTGTATCAGTGTCCTCAGCGAAGGTAGTTGCACTTCTGTGGCTGCAGAAGACTACACAAGCATTTTAGAGCAACTTCTGCTGTTTCTTGGTGTCATGTTTATTTATTTGTCAAAGAATCCGACGTTCAAACCCTTCAGCTCTGATAATTACAAAAAAGAGAGACAAAAGTGCCCCAGCACCTAAGGAAGGTTACGCCTGCTGCAAATATGCAGCAAATTGACCCGAAGTGTCGAACTTGGCTTTTGGCAGAGCCAGAAGAGCCGGCTTATCAAAATGGAAATATTGCTTTATTTTTTGAGAATCTAGTTAAAATGATGTGGCTGCTGTCACATTCAAATCCACATACACACATACGCCACCTTACACGCCAAGTCGCCTTCAACGCCGAAAGAAAATGCACCTTTCAGCAAAGTGCCGATTTTTGTCACCATGCAGGTTGAGCTCTCATATATACTTTATGGTATACAAAGTGGATTATACATTTTAAAGTTTTCCCTTCTGTATTGCTGTAATGATCAATACAACACAAATGTGCACAGAGGATCTGGATATTGGAATGACCAGGTGGTTCCAGGTTGGAACAACCTGGTTTGTGTTTCTATGTGTGTTGATCACAGATAAGAAATAAACATCATATGTCATCTATGATCAAGACTACTTCTTCAAACAAGACATTAATGTGCATGTACTCACCTCCACATGTTCTAGGATCATCAGCTTGTGATAATTCCGACAATTTTCCAACGACTTATAAATACGACTTCCGTATACACGAGGCGAACACATCAAAGTCCCATTGATGCTGCTTGGTTGGCTTGTGTCCAGGTATGTAACAGCAACAAGAACTGCCACTGCAGCCGAGGTTGGGCTCCACCCTTCTGTGAGAAACCAGGACTCGGCGGCAGCGTGGACAGCGGACCTGTGCAAGATGACAGTAAGTACATGCATGTCTCAGTCACTAAGGAGAACAAAACATTTCATCACATTTATTTAGACTGCAACGAAAAGAGCGTCGACTTTTTAATAATTAAGATGAATAACTTTCTCTGGGTGCTCCCACTTCCTCCCATAGTCAAGAAAACCCCACTTATATCAGGTTAAGTGGTGATATAGAGAGTGTAAGTGAGATCTCAGTGACCTTAAATAAAAGCAACAGAAATAAATAACATAATAGAATTTAGATCTGAGTTTCTCACTGTGGGAAATGTTCAGACCGAGGCTCTTTTATTTGGTAGTCACTTTAATCACCATAAAGTAAAGAAAAATATGCTTTTTTTACTTGAATAAAGATTGTTGACGGTCTGAAACCCTTGGGCATCGCCACATTTTGAGTTTCCTCCCTGGAGATGACCTGGCAGACCTCTACTGCAGCCAGCTTCGGTTTCTGCATGTTTGGGAGCCTTTCCGACTTCCGCTTCGTCCTCCGTAACAACGATGACGCTCCGTTGGGTTGAGATCAGGCAACTCACTTCACCACTGAAGAATATCGCAAAGTCTTGAGTTACTTTCGCAGTATTTTTATGTCCCCATCCATCTTCACAGTGAAGCACCAAACACCGAATTGTGGTGAAACCTCTTAAATTAAAGGTTGAACACGGAACTTTAATGAAGGAGGGCTGAATTGGATTGTGCTCGTTTGAAGTTGTTTTTGTTTAAACTGGCTCGAGTTAACGTTTGTTGTGAATTATCACTTCCATGAACAGGAATTTCATCACAAAAATGACTGGGATTATCAGAGTGAAATACAAAATAATGAAAACTGCGAACGTAAGGACTCTCCAAAACCTGGAATAAACAATATTCCTTCAAACCGGAGAAAGATAACAAACGAAAGGTCACAGAGAAAAGATGAGATCCCGACCCAAATGTATGGATATTTAATAAAGATCCATGTATGGCCGTGGTGGGAATGTTGGTGTAATTATAAAGGAGTGTGTCTGCGTGTGTCCACAGGTCAGGCGGCTCTGGTGGCGGGGCTGCTGTTCGCCTTCCTGGTGGTCCTTCCAGCCGTGTTGCTGCTCTTCTACTGCTACAGAGTCAAGACCTCCTATTACCATAAGTGGCTTTCACAGAGAGACAAGAACAAGTACTTCTGCCGGTCCCGTCTGTGCCGACATCTCAGCCAATCAATCAGGCCCTCGCACTTTACTTGTTCACTTCTTTACTCGATAATTTAAAAAAAGAGATGTATAAAGTTTCATACATTCTAACAAAATATAGATACAAAAACAAGAAAAATAAATGAAACTACCTAATGTAATCATAGGTACAAAAATGTTAATAAAACTTTAAAAATGAGAAGTAACACGTAGATAACAACACTCCTAACACTAACATAAATAGAAAAAAGAAAAATAAGCATAAATGGCATGTTCAAACCAGTTAGAGTCTCAAATGTTATGAAACACTGCTTTTCAATGGATATCGGATCAATTTAGGCTTTTTTTAAACAAGTTATTTAAAGAAATCAGCAATTGTTTTGCTGTTTCTTGACATGTCACAGACCACTGCTATCAAGGCACAGTTGAGGCACATGTAATTAAAATAAGTAATGACGTTTGTCATTTTTATTTATTTATTTTTACATTCTTGCATGCAATCCTTAAAAAGAAGAAAGTTCATGTACATTTATTTTATTTTCAATTAGACAAAGTTTCAGCCCTCTTCAAAATCATTCATATTTTTTTTAAATGATTTTTGCCTTCCTTTTAATTTACGTAAATGTTTTGTGAATAATACTGATTGAAAGATTTCCATTACTAATTTAAATCGTTTTTTTGTTCTTTTGACAATCAAACAGGCTTCATATTCAGAGTTTGTGTTATTAGTGCAGTTTATTTGAACCATTCAAGGAAGTGAGAAGATAGTTCTGGGACAGTAGAAAGTTTTAAAACAACAAACACCTAAACGTCATATAAGAAGGAGATAAAAACAAGAAGTAATGCAGGCGCGTCTTCCTGTTTCCATCTGATGGAGGTAAGCAGCACTTTCTGTGACGCATCAACAGCAGAGCTTCCCAGACGAGCGCCGCCAGGCGCCTCATTCAGATTCATCATATGACCGGTTGAGTAAGAGCTCCTGAAAGTGCTCAAGTCCTCAACCAGGGTTTAAAAAAACCCAGATGTGAGTGGCGAGGAGCCAGCGGCCTCTTAAAGACCCTTTTAAATGAAGACCGAGATGGGATAAACACCGATGAGCAGGATTCAGCAGCAACCGCTGCAGATGGTGGAGTATTATATATAAAAAGACCTGTTTTTCAAACAGTCAGGCCAGCGGCATATGGAGCACCTGTAAGTTCACGAAACAAACATTTGAAAGAAGAGTTGTGTCCTTGTGGGTTTAGTGGGCTCACCTTAAAAATGCACGCTCAGCTCCAGCTGTCTCCACCCACTGTTTATCTAAGCTTGGTTAACTTTCTCAGCTCAGTATCGAACGCTTGAACCTGATATTGATCCTTCATCTCACTCTGGGAGAAAACAAGGTAATTTCCTTAAAGGCTGGAACGTCTCTACTGTTTGACTCGTTGCAGAAACCTGCAATCCCAGAACAACATCATCAGTCTCACGTGGTTTGTCTTTATTAAAGCACAAACACAAAAACCGGCAGTTATTACATCCCTAGTTGTTCACTGGCTCATAGTTGTGCAGATTTGTATTTTATTGTTGACAACAATATGCGCGGTACTAGTCTACGCGGTTGAGTTTAACCAGCTCCCCAGACTCTGAGTTGAAGCATTCATCTCCTATCTACTTATTTTCTCTCACATCAGTCTGGATAAGATTGTTTTTGATTCCTGTCTCTGTTTTTCGCCGGGAGTCGTGAAGTCAGAGTGAGATTTGGAAGAGCGGTGAGGCAGGACAGCATTCAGCCACTGGGCTCCGGTTTATTTCCTGCCTGTCCTCATTTCTCTGCTTAGGACACAGGCGCAGGCCGATAAAGGGAAAAATGTCCAGCTGAATCCTCCCTTTCACCTGAAGGTGGTTGGACCAATCAACAAAGCTACTGGTCAAAAGGGGGTAAGTCAGGTGTGTTTGTGGCAAAGACAAGAGAAAAGAAAGAGCGAGACTGTTTCTCGTACTGCGGTTTAGTGAACAAAAGGCTGTCCACCAGGTTGACCTTCACTTTAAATGACTTCATTTTACAGCTGCTGGTAATATAAAGGGACCAATTAATCGTCCTGCTTCCACATCATAACAGCCCGTTAGTGTCCTGCCTTCGACGTCTTCTCATTATGCTCTCATTCTTTTGTTGTTTTTTTTAAACGTTATCGTCTTATTCTTTCCTTTTGACCACTGCCAATGAGAAGGTGCCAGAAAACAGAAAAGAATGGAAATTACATGGAAATCGTTCTTAAATGACTTTCCTTAATCTGAGTTTGTCGTGGATTATTCCTGCTCTGCTCCCAGCTCCCTCACACCAGCAAGGAGGTGCTGCCGCTCAGACCAGGCCCTTTACCAAATGGCACCCAGCCGGTCAACATTGTGCGGCCCCTGAGACCCGGCCCGCCTCCCCACAGTGGTCCCCGGGACCTCAAAGTGGTGCGTCCATCTCTACCAGCCAGTAAGCCTCCGTCGGCCCCACCAAAGTCCCCTTCATCACCACAGAGACTCAGTCCTCCCAAGAAACCGCTGCCCCTCAACCCCACACGATCTCCACTGGTAAGAACCTTCAGTTTAAACTATTAACCGAAAAATACTGAGACTACGGAGATGGACTTACTACCACTGGACCTGGATTCCTGCTGCTCCATTTCAAAAGGGAACGTTAAACTCACCAAAATACTCAAAGAAATTCAATACACATCTAATGTTTTTACTCGTTTAAACACTTTTCAACAATCTTTACCATGTCATTATCTTCCTGTTGTCAAAGGCATCATTCCCACTGGGGACATTTGACAGATATTCACTTCTAACCCACCATGGTCTCATTTAGGGACCAAAAAGCTGAAACGTTGAAGATCAGCCTTCACACAATGTGACCAGGTCACTCCGAATCCACGCTGAATTTCTGTACTGAAGGACTCAAATAAAGCACATTTCTTCTATTGTATTTAAGGACACTTTTCAATTATTAAAAAAACAAATGATACGGGGAGACAATGTTTTTGATAGTTTCATAACCATGTGACAGAGAAATTTTAAATTTATGCCAAAGTGTAGAACTGTCAGAATGTCAGAAAAGTCTTTTTCTAATTTCATGAAACGATTCTCTAAATTCGTAGTCAATTGTCCTTCCCTTTAATAATACAGAATATAGGACAGATCTTCTCAATGCAGGAAATCACGTCACTGTTTGTCTCCGCCGGAAGATCCCAACGCTCCATTCTGTGCAGTTGAAAAAACATCAGGAAAATGAAACAGCTGGTTATGGCTGCTTAGTTGTCTCCGTTTGCAGGATTCACAGAGCTTATTTGGAAACCAGAGGCCTCTTTCAATCAGATTATTTAGAGACTTAATCTGAACCTGAAAGGAATAATGAACACAACGCCTGTGTGTTTCATCCAACTGCTTTATTATTGATTTATCTGTGAAAGTGCTCTCATCAGTGGTCCTTTGAAGTGTGAAATCCCTGTTAATTAGATAAAGTTTTTAATGCTGTATTTCTCCTCATTGAGGCCAATATCCAGTATTTTGTGAGCATAGTTGCTGGTGTGGTAGCATTTATATGCTTTTTAATCTATAACCTTGGTGAAGTTGCTTCTGTCAGTGAACTGGTGGGATTCAAGTACCAGGATGTAGACAGGACAAATGGGACTGGAGGGTTTTTGGACGGTTTGGATGGATGGTTCTAGCACTACTGTGTTTTAGTCTGCTGGACTTCAGGTTGATTCAACAGCCACTTGAGCTTCCGCCAGCTTCATGAAGTCCATCTGCACTATGCATGCCATGTCTTTGTCTTCCTTAATTTGTACTTGTACTTTGCAGTTTGCAGAATCCTGGAATCCTGTTGGATTTTATTGTCCCCTAATTTCAATCTGAATTGTCTTGTAGTTGGTGGCTGATCGGCAGTCCAGACCGTCCCCCTTCCCCCCCCAGAAGCCTCTCCCTCTTAGCCCAGCCAGAGGAGCCTCCGCCAGTAGTCCGGTGCGGATCACCGGCTCCAAACCTTCCTCGGGCTTGTTGGTTATGATGCCCCCAGCGGTTGGACCAAAACCTGTGGGCAAAGTCTCAGCCGTCCCCCCTCTCAGAGTTCTCAGGTTGACAAACACGCAACACGCAAGATTCCTAAGAACTGACAAACTGTTTCTATCAGGGAGGTTTTTTTGTGTAAGATTTTAGATAAAAGTTCACCACTTTGATCAAGAGAGCTGTAAGAGAGGCTCAGAGTCACTGGTTTAACCGAAACAATGGACAGTTAGGATATTTTACTGACAATAAAGGTTATACGTCCATAGATTGCTAAATATTTCATATTAAGAAGGACACGTTTTGAGGAGAGTGGCTCATACGAGCTTTAACAAATTAAGAAGGACAGGGTTTGATGCGTATCAAGCGTCTAGAGGGTCTTAAAGGTTTCCTTATTCTTTTATTACCCGTCTTTGGTCTCCAGTTAATTACATTTTGGTGGGAGGAGATGGTGTCTGACCAACCACACCATCTTTCACTTACTCGTCTACATAGGATCTAAAATGCCTGATACCGTATGTTTAAAAAGTAGAGATTATTTAGAGGTTTTGCTGGTATAATTTGCAAGTCCACCAGCTTTAAAAGGCCTTTTATGACCTGCATCCAAGCAGGCAGCTGCTGCATCTGTGTGAAATGCTGCCACGATATTTTCTTATCTTTTCAGCGCTGCTCTGTGTTCAGGGCAACAGTAAACAAATAGTTGTTGGGTTTAAAGTACCGTGGAGTGCACTTGCTCAGTTCTTCATAAGAAACCCATTTTTGTTTTTGTGTAAGCTACAAGCGCGAGTCCAAAGGTTTGTGTTTACCGTCCTTTGATGCAGACTCGTGGTTTTTGTTCCATATGCTCCGTCTGTAAACGCTGTAAAAGCCCAGGACGGCGTCTCCGCCGGTTTTCTGTTTCTTTTGTTGCTGTGATTTAACAGATGGCTCAGAGTCTCAGCAGCTTGTTGTGACGTTACATTTCACACTTAACAGCGCGTTGTGCATCCACAGCCACGTTGAGAAAATATCTTGTATCAGATTTTAAAATGTCATATTAAATATGTATGTGTGTTTGAAGGAGGATTCAGCGGTTCATTCAGAGAGGCTGCAGGTCACTGACAGCTGCTTTTCTGTGCTGGCAGTTTCTGTATGTGCGCTCAAAATACGTTTCTGACCAGAACTGACGTGTGATTTTACTCTCACCATGATGAGAAGCACGCTCACTGGTGAGGCGTCCACAGATCAGCAAGTAGTCGAAGGTCAAAGGTCCAATGCGGTCCCGGCAGTAGACTCTCCTTGAGCACAAAACCCTGCATTGTTGGTGCAGTTTGCTGTTCGAGCATGTGTGAACTGTAACACCAAACCTCGGTGTGCACTGAGCCGGGGGGCCAAGACCCCCGGTTATATATATATATATATATATATATATATATATATATATATATATATATATATATATATATATATATATAAAGGCTCATTTATGCCAAAAAAAAACTCCCATGGCATCATCTGTATTTTTGGTGTGTGTGTGTGTGTGTGTGTGTGTGTGTGTGTGTGTGTGTGTGTGTGTGTGTGTGTGTGTGTGTGTGAGAGAGAGAGGATGAATAAAAATACTAGAGCATTTTGAAAAAACCTATCCTAGATTAAAAGACTTGTACATGTGGAGCGTTTATCTGTATCACAGAACATAAAAGCTGTCAGGCGTTGATAGGCGTTGATAGGCGTTGATAGGCGTTGATAGGCGCTGATAGGCGTTGATAGGCGTTGATAGATCTGACATCAGGAAAAGCAGGGGATATTTACGTTTTTAAGGAAAACAGCTGGCGCGCCGTATGCCTCGTAATCTTTCTTTTTTTCCCTTTCCTCCTTCTAGACCGGTCCCAGGTGTCAAACCAAACACAGCTTCGCCTTCACCACGAAAATGACCTTGCCCCTCCGCCCTCTGAGGAGGTAGCGGCTGACAGCCTATTTGCACTAAAGAGACTTGGTCTGGTGAACTGCACAGCTGTCACTCCTGCCAGAGGACAAAATTAAACCTGAGACACAGAGAAAGAAGCAGGGCGTCAGACTTCAGATGAAACCTTCGGCGACTCCCTCCCCGTTCCCAGCGGGCCTACACTGACCATGATGACGTGGTGTTGCACGGAGACCTCGCCGACCGAGACCAGTGTCATCACCGGAGTATGCTTACGTTTGACAAATCATTTTTTTGAAATAATGATTTTGGGTTTTTTTTAATCTGTTAATGCTGTTCATGTATAAAGCATTCATTTTGTTGTTTTGTTTACAGGTTGGTTCAAGTTATGTTTGATGAATTGTGTTACGTGCCAAAGAACTCTTCACGCCTGGGGTGTGTCTCGCTTGCTTGAAAATCCCTCTGCGCTAAGCTCACCACTAGTCAGTCCCCCCATATTTAGGTTTTATTAATTTATTTTATTACATGAGGAAATTCTAAAGTGCAAATGTGGAGGTACAGACATCCATCAGGAAGGACAGCCAATCACGCAGCAGCTTCGTTCAACACTGTTTACATGGCGGAGGGCTCGACCGGCGCTTGAGCTCGCAGACACACCTCAGATATTCATGTTTTTTTATGTCATTTGCTGTGTTATGACTTTTGATCAGTTTACATAAAATATTTTTACAAAATGATCATGAGGTTGTATTTGTTTATTCCTACTCGACCAGTATTTCTGAAGGATTCTATGATGGCAGAAGGTGAAGCTGGTCAGCAACGAAACTCCTCTTTTAATCCACCACAGGTCCTAAATGTTAGAAATGCGTTGGAGAAATTGGATGAAGAGCTAATGTGTTGATTTCCCAGAGGGTGCTATTTAAAATAAAAAATAGCAAAAGGAGAAACATAGAGAGACTAACATTAAATTAGATTAAATCAAATCTCAAAACTGACAAGAAACCCTAACATTTCCTCCATTTCTAACCTCTAGAGTGGTGAAATTAGTCGGACTTTATAAACGGCGTGTGTGGTTTAAAAATCAGAACGACTCGAGACAGCGTTAAAGTTTAAAATTACAGTGATTTTACGTTGACTTTTCTTTTCCCAGTGGAGACACGTTCTACCAGTATGGTTCCCGCTGCTTCTCAACTGGACTTCTTATGTGAATTAACTCGTCACACATTCCACAAACAGTTGGGACACTAAAACTTCCACTGCTTTACACTTTCTCACACTTATAAACGGCTCAGCGGACAGATTCAGTTCTGGTTGTCTCTCATTCTGACTACAAACACATCTTAAGATGTGCTAATTCTCCACACACAGGACTGCAGGAAGCCGGGCCAGTCCTCATCCCTCTTCTGCCTAGTAATGCCTTTGAACGCGTGCACAATGTGACTTTGCCTCCTCTCGTTGGAAAACTTGCATGGACATCCCAAAAGCACAGGTTTTTCTAAACAAACCTTTGCCGATGTGGTTACTCAAACAGCTGCTGAATCATTTCACGAAGCCGAGCTGTTTCAGGGAATCGGAGATCCTGGACTTCTACACAATCACATTTCTCCAGCTTTATTGAATGTTTAATGATATTCACTACGGAGGAAGAAACGTGCAAATCCTGTCCAATATTTCCTTGTGGAGCGCTGTTATTTAAACGTTTTGAAACGTAAACCTTCTTTGTCACTGCTCATCAGAGACTCAGCCTTTTGTGAATATTGATTTTGTACTAAATGATCATTGCAGTCACCTGTTCAGTACACCTGTTTGAAATTGCACCATTATGTAGTTTCTTTCACCAAATTACATCCCTGTTTGGTGTTTGACTTAAACGATTAACTTTACAATTTCTTAATTTTATCACAGAATTTATCTTTTTTTTCCGCAAAAGGTTTTGTTTCACAAATCCAAGATAAAAGCTTAGGCTAGAATATGTCAGTTATCTATTCTGTGTGTATTTTACTTTTACTTTCAGTAATCCGTATAAAAAACATTTACAAAAACATAATAATTTGGAATTATAATCAATACTAATCCATATGGGCTGTTATTATAAAAGTGATGGACTGTAACGGTTCATTTGTTCTGCTGTCAAACATATGAAGCTTATTCGTATACAAGAGTTCATGTGCAAGACAATTCAAAGTGTTTTACTTAAAAAACATTTAAAAGCAGAATAAACATTTAAGGCCGACATAAGTTAAAAACAATACTGAAACAAGTCTGACGCTGAACGCCGCCTCACCTGTTTGGTTCTGACTCTGGGTACAGAAAGTGGGCGTGGCCCTGACGACCTGAGGGTTCTGGTTGGTTCATAACGGACCAGGAGCCCGCTATTTTGTCAGACTACAATTGTTAAACCTAATTAATTAAGATTATAAACAAAGACAATACAAAGACATTCAAAGCTATTAATGGGAAACAATAACAAAATGTATTTGTTAGGAGATTTTAACTAAATTGATGCTCAAAGGTTTAAGGTGATTTTTCAATGTTACTGACAAGTCCAAATGTAATAAATGGAGGGTCTTAGTTGGATTTAAGTCTCACTTGCGTTCTGAAATACCAGTTGGCCAAACTTAAGACACCAGAACTGCAAACTGCAGACCCGTGACTGACATCAGGATGCTCACAGCACAAGAGCCACATCTAAATAACATTTTCTCACAGTCAGTAAATACTGACTAAAGTTAAAATGCATAAACTACATTTTATTGAGTGGTCCCAACGCTGTTGTGTGAAGTAATAATAAGGAGCCGCTGTAAACTTCGTCGTGGTATTCAGTCACATAGTTGTATTTGAAAACAAAAAATCTGTCCACTTTTGTCAAATATTTGTCTCAAGGTGGTCTTTTTCAGTCCTGTAAGCTTCTATGAAACTTTTCCGTGGGTCATCTCAACCTCGCCTGCTCCTAAAGGATACCACAGGCCTGCAGGGAAAGTGTATATTTACAATGACGTCTGTCCTCGGGCTAACCCGGTGATGGAGATCCACAGAAATGAATGGAGCAGCTTATAAAAGCCGTTTGTTGTATCCAGTTTCCAACAGTGTCAGTTGTTGTGTTCCTGCGATAAAGTTCACGTTTACAACCGAGTCTGACTATAGCTGAACCACTGATCCATCAGCTTCTTCAAGCCACCGTTTTTATTTAGCTGATGTCCAATTAGAATAGAAGACTGCTCATTTTTATTCGTCCATATTCTTGAAAAAATAAAAAATAATTAAACTGATAGTGTAGTATCCGCAGCACAACCAGCCAACCAATTTGCCTGTCAAAAACAAGTCTCATTTCCCGGTAATAAATACGATAAAGCTTAGGGAGCGAGACCAAATTTGTATATTAAAGACACTTACTTTGTAAGGTGGAACAGTTATTGCAAAATAAATAAAATTATAACATTTTAAGCAGTTTTATGTACTTGGACATCTTGATCTTGATGCCATGATCCCATCTATACCGGGCGTATTGGGGTTTTTTTTCTTGTTTTTTATTGGCAGGCAATAAGAAAATAAAACTCTTGTAATATAACATGTAGACATTTAAACCCATATTGACCTCAGGTCTTTTAGAAAACAGTCTAGAAAATCTTCTAAAATAATAATTTATATATAAAAAAAAAAAAAAAACTTGAGAAATTAAACCTGTCACTTTTATTGTAAATTCCCAGCTTTGTCGCAAAGAGGTTTTTAAATATTCAGTTTGGTTTAATTTAGTATAATTCAAATCAATACTTGATTAGTTCCCACAGTAAAATCACACTGTTGCATTATCAATAATAAAAAAGATCATCATAAATATGAGAATATACTTGATAAAGTCAGCATTATAAAACCACTATTTAGTAGTTGTAGAATTTTTTTTAAATTAAAAAGCACAAGACAAATTCAAAGATCTTATTCAGAACTGAAATCGTTGAAATGTTGAAACTACATGACTGACTGGCAACCAAATGGGGCATATTTCAGAAAGGAGGTTCACTAAACTTTAAAAAACGACTGACTGGAATTTACATCCATCTCTGCCTATGTTTTTAAACATATCTTTTTCTCTCCACATTATATATGTCCGCTGTAAAAGAGTTGTACCGATGACCTTCTTAACTGAAGGTGTAAATGAAAATCAAGCTTGTTTCCAGTGCAGAGGCCTACACACAAATCTGACGCGGAGTAAGTATATGTATATCTATCCGCCTCTTGAGGTGGTGGGATGCAGTCTGTCACTCAGACAGAAACCGCAGTGTCTTGTGGATTTATTCACATACATTCACCTCAGCGATATCAGAGAGACGCCGGACATGGGCACAATATTTGTCGTTTGTGCCTGATTCTACAGTATAAGAAATGTCAGTTTCCGTACAGCAGCTTGGCAATGACTAAAAGTAATGATACGATCTGCATTAGTCCTCTGGCAGGATAGGAGACCATCACATACTCTCCCTTCCTTGGCCATACATATAAGCAGTTTAATCCTGTGGGAAGTGCTGCAGAAATCCTACAAGGTCCAACCAAGTTGTGACTTTTTTGGGAAACTGACCAGGGTGCTTATTCTTGAAGGAAACATGAATAAGCAGTGAATGTGCTGTCAGGTAGGAAGAGCACGCGTGTCATGCTCATCACTACCTAGTTAGACACCGAATGTGAACGTGAAGTTAACAACATTAAAGGAAACACATTGCATTTTATTCACATATTACTCGTTATGCCTTTTTTCATAGCTAGATTGAAGCTCGCTTCGGCTTGCCAGTGTGGTCCAGCTTGTGTGTGGAGTGCTGAACTGCTGTGCTTTGGCTGCATGCGTGCATCTACACCTTTCTGATGCAGCACTGTGATGCTTTTTTAATGAGCACAGAATATACGGGCTGTTTTAAAAACTGCGTGCATGCATACCACTAATGAGTACTCATCATGCAGAAATGTAGTTCACATAGCAGTATGTGAACGATTGCACCATCTGCTGTATTTGACAAGCATCACAATCTGTTGTCTATAAGTCGTTGTCGCGTAAGTAAAAAGGTAAAACGAGCTACGTTGGCCCAATTATAACTAAAGATTTCCAAAAATGAGACTGTTGACTGATTAAGAAATGAAAGAAAAAAATCACCATAAAATGCATTATGGGTTGGGTTGTTTTTTTTTGTTTTTGGTGTTTTATTTTTATGTCTGGGACTTGTTGTCTGCATAGAAACATTATCATGGAAGATGCATTGTTGCTTATGGTAATTCAATCTAATGACGACCATCAAATGCTGTAGTTGTGTATTAACCTTACACTTACCTCAAACAGCCACATACAGGCATAGCGGCTGCAGGGGCGATGAAGGCTGTGGCTTCTTTGTAGCTCTAGACAAACCCGGCAGTGGTGTGGGCACATGCCAGGGAGGCCTGATCATTTCAGCTGCATTTGATCAACTGATATGTCTCTTGTAGTTATGCAGTAGTCTAGGACCAGAACAAGTTATTTTCTGCTGCTGGAATTAAAGGTCACTTACATGCAGATTGATTGCCTGTGTTAAAGCCCTATGTGATGTCTTCAACCTAATTGCACTTTTTTGTCATTAATGCCTGTGGTCTACCCAGTAGCTTAATCTCAGCTGCAGTGTCCTTCAGACATGTTGCATCAACCACTCGAGGTCTTGTTTCCTGTGTGCTTGCTTAAACCTTACGCAGTTCAGTTTTAACAAGACTTGACCTAATTTTTTTGGTATGAAGGGACACATATCTCATCCTAAACACTAATTTTGTTCATATTCATCCTCGTTCAGGGCGCAGCCTCTAAATTAAAGACCAAATGAAAAACGAGTGTTTGTAGAGCATTGTCTACTCAGGTGGTCCACAGTGTGGGATAACTCCACGATAACTGCTCAGTCTGTGTGGATTCGTCCTCCGGGGGGAAGCATTGCCACGGTCTTGGATGACTTCTACTGCCATCAGACGGTTCGTGGAGCAGGGCCATTTCCATTGGGTCAGTAGTACTTTTATGCACTTCTACAGGCTCTTTAGGTTTTCAGCTCTGCTGGGCGTGAGCTTACAGATCTGGTGTTACATTGATCCATCAGATGCAATAGCTGTGTGTTTGTTGGTCTTGTTGTGTGTGTTTCTTTCTTTCATTTTCTTATTTTTAATAAAATAGCTGGCAGGCATATTTTTAATTTAAAGCTTTAGCCATCTTGAGCAATAATTCTCACTTTCTTTCCACGCGTGCTTGGAGTCAGTTGAGCTGCACTTGCTGCTATGCTTTAGCTCTTGCGCAACTGCAGATTTTAATTACAGCCTACCAGTTGGTGGATTGTCTATTTGACTGATTTCATGGCTCTGGGTATGAGATTGTTTCTTTGCCTTTGGCAATGGTAATTTTAGCCTAATAATTATATTGCTGTGTTCCTGTTATGAGTCTTGGCTTTTTGTCAAATTGCAATATCATGCAACAAATGTTCTTATCAAGGCTATTAGGATGGTTTTGTCCGTTTGTTTAGATTAAAGCACTCTTTTTTACAGTGTATTGAGATGAAATCAGCTCTATTTTAAAATGCTCTGACAAAATTCAATGAATGTCTTTTCACTTACTATGCTGAATAGTCTTTATGGATGTTAAATCTTTTATTTTTATACAACAATTAATTTAATGTAGAAATATCCAGACTCTTAACTTTGAACACGACTCTGCAATAAACACCATGGTATGGACTGAATAGTCCTTCGTTAACACTCGGAAACCAACTGAGTAATTGGCCCTGGATGATCTTGTGTTGCGTCCTCTGAAAAAGATTTAAATACATTTCACCTGTGTTGTGTCCTAGAAAATAACTCAAGATCCAGCTGAGACATATGTCACACAGCCCTTATGGATGGTCTAAGTAAAGTTGAGATAAATTGATTAGATCTAGGTCTCGGTTACACTGCACACCTGAGGTTTTAAGTTGTTTGCCTCAAGCAATCCAGTTGCTCCGATGGATAGAAAAAAATGGATAAATAATTCTCATTTATACACCTCCAGTTGTTGCTTCTGTGGCAAAGAATGAAGATGCAGTCTTATTTTGCAATGAAATGCCAATACATGAAAATATCCAAATAACATGCAAATCAAGCAAACTATTGAAAAAACATCTTAAAACAAAGATATATATTTTTATTGCTGGTGTTTAACTTTGGGGTTGGAAAATAAAGGTGTTGTAATTTTCCTAAACAGGTTTGCAGCACATGCCAGTTGTTTGTGCTGACGTAAAACATTAAGTTATTGGAGGAACCGCACTTACTGAGCCTCAGCTGATGTTCTGTAGAGGTCCGCGGAGCCTCGCCTGAGGTCGAGTCTGGCGTTTGACTATTTGCCAAGCGGGAAAGAAAGGTACGTAATAATTCTTAAAAATGAAAATTGTAAACGTCTTTAATTTCGACACAATCTCGAGATGCTGTATTTCCGTTTAAATTTTTATTTTATTTTATTTTACCATTTGTGCTTCTAAACAGAGTTTCTGAACACGTGGCACATAGTTGTATAGACTTTCCAGACTGTGAAATAAATGCTTCTGAACTTTTACAACCAACGAACCCGACAGGTTTTATGTCACAATTATAGCGCTTAAATTTCATTTCGGTTATTCGTCATGTTTCTTGTCAAAATTTCTGGAAAAAAATGTTTTGAAGCTTGTTGCAAACGCGGTAGCAACGTGACTAACTTGTGTTTGGTAAAGTCGGACTTAAGCCAGTTAACAGTCAAGTAGAGGTTAAGTAGAGTTTCATATATGTATTTTGACACGTTAAGGTTTTCAGTTTTTAAGATGAACTCCTTTTTTAAGAGATTTTTTTTTTGTCAGGATGAGGCAAATAGGTAGATTTTTAGGGTGTTAACATTTAGTATTATTTGCTATTAACATTAGAAATTACTTCTGCTAATCCAAATAAGATTACTGTTTGGTTGCATATACATGTCTGATTTAATGGTTGTCATCTGGTTCCACCTGGGACATAAATATTTGTAAATTGAGTGATGTTAACTACAGTGGTTACATTCTGGGAATATTATTTCAAATGTGTTTTAAATATTTCCTCTAATTTCCTGCAATTCAGCACTGAGCAGCCACAAGGTCATTTATCAGGCAGAATCAAGCCAGTCAGCTGCTTTTTAACACGTTTGTGGTCATTCTTGGTGGCTCAGGTAAGTAATGCCTTCATTAGGTTACAAAACAAGTACAAGTTGATTTCTGAAAAAGCATTAAAAGCCTTTTTGTTCTAAACTCAAAGCCCTGTAGACAAGGTAGTGGAGGAAATTCTGTCACCTGTGTGCATCACTTCAAATCCTATCACCTCCTGTAAAGGCTTTAAAATACTCACTTCTTTCCTTTTTCAACTATTTTTCATCATAGTAGTTTGAAACATTGAGGTTCGTATTGTCTTTTGATGTAACTAATGTCTTGTTTCTTTTTGTCCTTATGGTTGCAGTGCAGCGCTCCACGTACGAAGACCTGGTCCTGCTGCTGCAGAGGGATCGGCACCTGACTTCATCTCAGCTTAAGTCCAAAGTAAATCTTTGTACAAGCGTCTCATTCACATGAATCAGTAGTGGTCTATGCACTCATAGACAGTCACAAATGGTTTCTTTTTCCAATCTGCAAGGCTTCATTCCTTCATGAAACCTTTATTTATTTATTGTTTTTAAGTGTAAATGGAGTCAGTCTGTTAAATAATTGGGTTTTTCTTAGGTGGTCAATTTAAAAGCATTTTTAGTTTCGGAGGAAAGATGAAAATACATTTTGATACTTAACAGGCTTCAAAAATGATGTTTTGACAAAGATGTATTTAAAACTAACTAATGGATATAGATGCATATAGATTAGTCACTGAAAGGTGACAATATATGTGCAATACCAGGTAATGAGGATTTACTGAACAAACATTGGTTGGTTTGTCCACTTGCATATTCCCGTCTTGAATATGTATGTGAGGGCGTAGCATGTGATCAAAGAGGCTTTCATTTTTCCTCGTCAAAGCTTCCTCGCCCATTATTTTTTACTTTTTTTAGTCATTGAACTACCCAGTATTTTTGACTGTGAATGACTAATTGCTCAACCATTTTTCACATTGTCATGTGTGTTGAGTATCCTATCGACAGGGGTACGCATTCCTGAACCATTAGCTTCCAATATCCACTGTCATGCGGTCCAAATTTACTCTGAACATGTGTGTGATCACCTGTTACTTTGCATGGAGAAGTAAGGGATTTGAACGGTTAGATGGGTCTGATTTGTTTACTTGAAACTGCAGCTTACACCACATGAATTAAAGAAATCAGTGCTAAAATTTGAAAATGAAATCATATGTAAGGAGCAAGGCCTAAAGATATTTTGAAACCCCGTTATGTTATGTCTGTTATCCTATCTGAGCTGATTTGGTTGTTGTAGTCTTGACTGGATGGTTCACTAGACTACTTGCACAAGGGTTTGGCATCTCTTGTCCAGAGTTCTGATGAGATTTTTAAACTCATTCAGTAACTGAGTTAGACATTGTCTTTTACCGCAACAAGAGTGGATAAAGTTGGTTATCTCCATTACCCACAGCTTCCCTGTAACACCTCAGCTGTTTCATTTTCCACTTAAGTCATAAATCTTGCTGCAGCACTAAGCAACTGGAGAGATTAAACTGGACCAAGGATGCAGGTCCAGATTGTGTCAGCCCCAGGGTCTTGAAAAGGTGTTCGGACCAGCTATGTGGGAGTCTGCAGCACCTCTTCAGCCTCATTCGGAGCCGGGAGAAGGTTCCAGTTCTGTGGAAGACATCCTGGCTTATTCCAATAACAAAAAGACCTGTAGCACTCGCATCTCATGAAAGTCCTGGAGAGACTTTTATTGGCCAACCTGAAATAAGTAAACGAGCATCTTCTAGGACCCACAGTGTCCATCCTCTTCACAGCACAGCGACTCAACAACACAAAGTTTTCAGTCAAACTTCTTTAGATCTGCTGCAACACAGACTGCTACAAGAGATCCTTCCTGCCCACAGCAATAACCCCGTGCAATGGCTCTTTGAAGAGACTGAAATGACTACTGCAACAATTATCTTTTGGGAATAAAACATCTTTAATTGAATAGAATGGAATTATGAACATATAAGCAGATTTTTTTTCTCCCTTGATAGAGTTGCTACAGCGCTGTGTTGACTTTTGTTGCTTTACCATGACTGAGGTTATCTGAAGTAAGCAATGATAGGTAGAAGTTTGATCTCTGAAGCCTTGAGTAGGCATGAACATTGCAGTGGTGCACAGGTTTTAGTCTGCCTTGTGGCATGTCAATTAAAACAAGAGTAGTATTATTTGGGGAACAATTTGCACCTTATAATAGCTACAGGCCTCTGGTGGTCCCCCTCTCCTTGCACTACTCCAGTCCTGGTAGGCCTGCTGTTGCATGTCCTCCAGCTTGGACATAGTGTAGGTGTCAAACGCTGACTGTCTTACCAACCAGTTTAGTATGCTGTTTAAATGACAATGCCTGGTCAAAAATAAGGTTTCTCACAGTTGTATTTGAGGCCAGTGCCAATCCGTTCCTAAGGTGTTTGGGACCAGAAACATGAACAAACTGGAATGTGCCAGATATGATTTACACCAGCTTAGTGCTGTTCCTTTTTAATCCCAATAACATTGCTCTAACTTGTGCAGTAAAATTCTGGGATGTATGATATCAAACACAGCAACATCAGATAAAGATAGGTTCCTGCTACGTGATGCAGCCAAGTGTCTTCATCTCGTTTTGGCTCTTCTGCTGATCTGGACTTCTTGGTTCATAAATCTTTGCGAAGTTTAATGTTGATTAAAGATTCCAGCCCGCATATCGCTGAATTACTGACATACATTTGGACAGGATTGATATCACACATCCTCCATGACGATTGCAAATCACTGCAGGTCCCCAGATAATTTTAATCCTGTTTGAATGTGGCAATAGATGTAAATACTAAATAAGGCTAAGCGTTGAATTGATTGACTAAAGGGAAGGGAGGCAAAGTGAGCTGAGTGGTGAGTAAAACAAAGTACCAAGGCCACACTAAGTTGTAATAGAAAAGTAAAGTTACCGGACAAAGAGGGATCAAAGCCAGGTATCATACTATAATACAACAGTGCTATTGATCCCATCACTACAGCTGCTGGCCAAGTAACACTGTGGCAATGAAGAAATGATGTGTGTGTGTGTGTGTGTGTGTGTGTGTGCGTGTGTGTGCTACCCAGCAGATCTGGCAGCAGGTGTAAGTTTTCTTTTGCTTACAGTATGTGAGGGTGAACGTGCCCTACATCTTCTTGACAGTCTAATCTAACAAACTTTATTAGGACCATAGACAGACTCCTTCAAGGTGGACTAACATCACAGACAGGAAAGTATAGAAAGACAGATAAATTGTGATGGATGGTGTGGTGTGTGTGTGTGTGTGTGTGTGTGTGTGTGTGTGTGTGTGTGTGTGTGTGTAGATACGTGTACGATGTTTTGTGGTTATGTTGGATGCAACCTCCAGATTTGTGCCAAAGATCTGTCAGTACTGGTGTGTTGGGTAAGCGTCATGCAGCAGATCTTTTCCAGTCCACTAGATCGCTCTCCAGCCTATCAGACACCATCTAGCTGGCCAGCCCGGTAAGTGCAGGCGATGGGCCCCCACTCACAAGGTGGTGGAAAGCAGAAGCAGCCCAGGACCCAGGGAGGGTACCAGGGTACCATGGAGTCAAACCTGATTTCATCATTATCAGCTCCCGAGCGTAGGATCTCACCAGGTGACAGTTTTCATTTGATTCTGTCGTCTTTTTCTTTCTAAAACGTGAGACTGGGATTTCCACAAGAATTAATGGATTGCTGGCAGACTTGCATGCAAACACATAAATGTTGGCAAGAACAAGTTTGCAAGAACCTTGGAATTAACAGTTTTTTGCCATTTTACTAGAAGAAGTGGAGTGATTTGTAATTTATTTCACAGTACTTGACAAAACCCAAAGTGTTTTCGCTGGTAACACACAAACCATTTTTATTAAAATTTTGTCATGTCTATTGAACAACTCATTCATCTCTGTAGTCCACCAACGTGTCTTCGAGCACGGCCGCGCGTAATCTCTCACCAAAGCCCCCTGGATGGGAAGGGTCATAATAGGCTTTTTTCATATTAAAAAAATGATTGTACGCAACTGTTTTTATCAATTTGAAAGCCTCTTTGATTGAAAGATTTAACCAAAAGTTAAAAACTAGAACGTGGAGATTCTTTACTGCCAACAACACGAGGCGTTACGTGAACGTTTTGATAAGGAAAGTTTGATAAAAAGTACGAGCAGAGTTTTACGTACGAAGTGTTCACCGTAGCAGGGGCTCTTGCCGACTTCAGGAGACAACACACCCAGCATGCTCCTCTGACCATCAACGGTGCTGCTGTGGAGAGGGTGAGCAGCACCAAGTTCCTGGGTGTCCACATCTCAGAGGACCTCTCCTGGACTGTTAACACTGTTAACACTCTCCCTGCCCCCCCCCCCCTCACTCACTCTGACCTCTGTATCTGCATCAGGCACTTTTGGCAGAACTGGACCGCTTGCTTTGCACTGGGTCACTTTAATCAGACCAAAAAACTGTTGTACACTTAAACCAAACGTCATGCCATAACTTGTTTCCTTATTTTGCACTTTGTGTTTAAAATGTATTTATTGTGCAGCACCGAGGGTTCTAGAGTAACGTCATTTCGATTCTCTGTATGAACCTCACATGTGTTAGAATTGACAATAAACTTGACTCTGACTTCCTCGCACCCATCCCGTCCACGAACTTGAAGATTATGACCGGGAACCCATAGCAGGATCTTTTTACGAGGCGGAGATGCAGAAAGTCAAAGAGCAGAGATGGAAGGTTTTTTTTTTTTTAGAAAAATCAATTCGTACATCTATCTGGTATACAGCATCATTCCGAGAGGTTTTGATTTTCAAGCCGGAGGAATGTTTCACGTACGTTTTCACTCCACTTTAGCACGGATCATGGGAATGGACCCCGGCGAGTGGTTTTTGTTTGACCTCAAACTGGCTCCTCATCCTGCGGATGTGAGAAGGGACTTTTATCATTTACTCTGCTACAGTGATATAGTAGCGCCTCAGATGGTCGGAGATGTGTAAGCACCGCCGCTGAGAAAGTTGGAAGTTGAAGGGAAATATGGGGATAGTTATTCACCGGTGGCTAAACGTCACATAGAAAACATACAGGTGGAGATAAAAAGCAACCAAAACAACACGGGTGGATTTTACTTAGAGGAAATGTATAGTAACACTGCACTTCAGACCCAGAGTATAAAACGAGATGTTTGAGCAAACGTCCGTCATTGCCTACGACACCACAGACGAGGTTGCTGAAGCGGGGGCCTCACTAAAACCATGAATATGCACATTTGTCTCCGTCTCGGGATGGACGACAGATTCCGGCCAAAGCCTTCCAGCCCCAATTTACGCAGGTCAGTCCGTTGTCGTGTGCATTTTTAAGTCACAACCTGAATTATATAAAGAAATGAGGTCGAATACTTTTTTTTTCAACCAGAGTTTATGGGAAGAAAAAAAAACAACAAACAATCAACAATCAACCTCACAACAGGCGTGTCAAGTTTTGGAAGATGTGCGCAATCCGGGTCGTTAGTTCGACGATCACATGGGGTGAATAAAGCCGTCGCCTGCTCGGTTCGATGTCCGCCGGATCCCGATAGGCTCTTACCACGCATTCGCCTGGGAAACAAAGAAAATGAATAACTTTACAATTTTGCGTGGTTTAAATTTTTTTATTTAAAATAATAATAATAAGCGTAGTACAAACCTTTGGTGAGGAAGGTGCGGAGGGCTCTACTTTTTCTCCTGATTTCTGACTCCTCGAAGGCTGTTAAAGAGAATACAATAATTTCAATAATAGTTGTTGCAACGTGCCGCTGTTTCTGTCCGGAGGAGAAAAAAAATACTACCCCTAATCGCTAGTTGGCGATCTCGAGTCATTTACCGCTACCGGGGAAGAAGAGGGTGTGACGTCATGACGGGGGGGAGGGGGGATACTACCCCTAATCGCTAGTTGGCGATCTCGAGTCATTTACCGCTACCGGCGAAGAAGAGGATGTGGCGTCATGACGTCCAGCGTCATTCAAAATGTCGGCGCGAAGCCGCTATTTCTACGTGTTGTTTTGTTTATGTTTGGGTTTTTTTTAAAGATGGTCTTACCGAAACCGTGGGCCTCGCGGGTTCTCTTCCGAGCCCTCGCAGATTGAGTTTGACCCGCGGGTTGAAGCTCTGCGGCGGTTGGATTCTCCGGCTGAACCGCGGTTCTAACCTCCGCGCTCTGTTGGACTTCGGCCGGGATCGCGGACAGAGCGGAGTCTCGCTCCATATCTACGTCCCCGGACACGTCCAAACTCCGCGTTTCCACGCTTTCCTCCGCTTTTTCCGGTTGGCTAGGACGGTCGGGCACTTCGGCGTCGAGGTCCTCAGACGGATCAGAACCGTGCTGGTCTGGAGGCGTCTCCGGAGAAGAAAGCATGGCTGGTTCGGTCGCTGATGGTCGAGGAGTCGGTGGCACCCGGAGCATTGTAAGACGTCCCTGAGCTAGAGGCATGCCCCGTCTTCTTTAAAATCGTAGGTCGGGCTTCCCTTTTTATCCCTCGCTTTAAAGTCCAAGTGGGTCGGGCTCACTTAAAGGGGTGTTAATGACGGGTCCTTAGGCGTTTCTTAAAAGAAGGGGTTGGGGAGGGGTTTGACTGGCGCGGTGCTTGAAAGAGGGTTTGGTTAAAACTCCATCTAGATCCATTGTACAGTTTCTCAGGTCAGGAGCACAAAGAAACCCTCCACAGTTCTTTCATGAAATAAAACCAGTTGTTAGTTATGATTGTCGTGTCCTTTGGGCTCTGGCGATGCCCACTGGCAAGAAGATCAAGGGTGGATTGAAGCCGGTCCACCAGCATCAGCCACCCGAATCAGGTTACTGATTGGACAGTAGTATTAAGACTAATCAGCAAAATAAACCCACTTCTCTCCCTTTTTTCTGTGTGGCTCAGTTAGGGCGATGCACTTTCGCCCACTGTGGGCCAGCCGCCCCTTTTAAAACCACAGTCCTTGTAATGATGAAAATGTAAAGTACACAGAAGAAGAAAAACTGAAACGATAAATTAACCGGAAACTGTAAGAGCATCATCAAATAAAGAGGATAATTAAAATCACCTTCTGGGTGACGTGAGAACAAAAAAAGAAAAGAAACATTTGGATCATTGAGTAGTTGGCTTTTTTAGTGAACTACCTTTTCACTAGTTTCGACCTCTATCAGACAGATCTGATGCTGCAGTTCAATAGCGTTGGTCGGCTTTTGTGCTTCTATTCTAGTGCATTTTATAGGAAATGTGATCGTGTCTTTAGTATTTCTGTATAACAGAAGACGTTCGGCACCATTAAGACAGTCCAGAGTCTCATCCAAGGCTGAGTTTTTACACAGACTGTGGACAGTTTGCTACGTTGTTCTGCCTATGTCAGCTGACTCTGGACAACCCCCTTCATTCTTGGGTTTGTTTTGTAACACCCTGGGGCGGTGGGGGGGCGGGGGGGCCGGGCTGTAAGCGGGGTGCTGTGTTGGGGGTGGGGCTCGATTGCGACCCTTTGGCCGCTCTGGTGGGGGGTTTAACTTACCAAAAAAACATGCATATAATGCAAGGCTGTGGTTTCCTGGTGTGTCACAAATGTTACTAAACGTCGCACTGGCCACCGTATCAAATATTTAGGAGGGAAATATGACTTGGACTGCTCTTTATTTGATAGATATTCAATTGATATGATATGATATTCATCTAAAGTTTAGTATTGACCCACACCCAAAGCCCAAGCATCTGAGTCAGTATTGGAAAGAAAACATTTGAACATCTCTAATTTATTCTGAGGTAAATCAAAGCACCAAGCATGTGTCGATAGTCCAGTTAAACCTGTGTAATGGAAACACTTTTCTTTGCATTTGAACACCTTCAGCATCACTAGAGCAGGCTTGTCTTAAACATATCTTAGTCGTACTTATACTGCTATAGACCTACGCTGCAGGTAAACGCCAACATATTCAAACATATTCCTCAGTTATTAATTAGAAGTATTAATTATTAATTAGAAGTAAGCATAATTGCCCTCCATTGTTCTTGTAGTTTGTTGTGCCGGTCTGCCCCCTGTTTATTTAATAATTGCTTGGGGCTGTGCTCTGGCTCAACAACTTGTTTTAGATATACTAGATATTTGTAAAACCATCAGAATCTAGTTACAACCTGTTTTTGGCCTCATTTACATGGAGTTGAGCTACAACACATCCTAAGTATTACGCATAACTGCATCATATAATGGCCTTGCGCTTTCAATATATCATGTGAATGATCATCCGCCGCCTTCATCTTTTGACTATTTTTGCCACAGCAGTAGGGGCATTCACAGTAATTTGTCTAAAACTAAAGATGTTCCTGTATATTTGCTTCAAAGTTTGTTTCTGAAGAGAGGTCTTGTTGTGGGATGAGATATGGAGAGAAGACTGGAAGAGTAACACTCATAAAAACCAAAACACTGTTCAATAGAAGCATCAGCCCCCCACATTGGTACCGTGACGCAATTTCAGAATTGTTGCTTTTGTTTTGTGAAAAAGTGTCATGTAAATCTACCCAACTACTGCAGAGGGGTGGAGTTGGACTAGGTCAGCTGAGGTAATGAATGACAGGAGACGACTCGCACTCGAAGTAAAACACTGACGTGGAGGAACCCAGTCGGCTTTAAGGCAGCGCCTTTCAAGCGTTTTCTGCCGTGCCCCTTGAGCAGATTGTGCTTGTAATAGGCGAGTTGTAGATGTACAACAAAATCGATATGCATGAAATAAACATAAACACAGTTAAATGATAGATAGACTTTTTTTCAACATTGTGTGTATGCATACATGTATATGTGTTCAACTATTTAATTTTATTATTCCCTGTGTTTATATGGCGATTGAATTTATGTTCTATTCATTAGGATCACAGCATGACCAGAGTTACTGCAACAAGCTGCCACTAATGCGTCATCATACTAACATTCATACAGTTGCTTTTACGTTTTATTGGTGTAATAAGTAATTGTGCTCATCACTTGTTTTGTCTATGTTTTTGTTCTTTGGTCAGGTATGGCCTGCAGAGTCTTCAGGAGCACAAAGAAAACCTCCACAGTTCTTTCATGAAATAAAACCAGTTGTTAGTTATGATTGTCGTGTCCTTTGGGCTCTGGCGATGCCCACTGGCAAGAAGATCAAGGGTGGATTGAAGCCGGTCCACCAGCATCAGCCACCCGAATCAGGTTACTGATTGGACAGTAGTATTAAGACTAATCAGCAAAATAAACCCACTTCTCTCCCTTTTTTCTGTGTGGCTCAGTTAGGGCGATGCACTTTCGCCCACTGTGGGCCAGCCGCCCCTTTTAAAACCACAGTCCTTGTAATGATGAAAATGTAAAGTACACAGAAGAAGAAAAACTGAAACGATAAATTAACCGGAAACTGTAAGAGCATCATCAAATAAAGAGGATAATTAAAATCACCTTCTGGGTGACGTGAGAACAAAAAAAGAAAAGAAACATTTGGATCATTGAGTAGTTGGCTTTTTTAGTGAACTACCTTTTCACTAGTTTCGACCTCTATCAGACAGATCTGATGCTGCAGTTCAATAGCGTTGGTCGGCTTTTGTGCTTCTATTCTAGTGCATTTTATAGGAAATGTGATCGTGTCTTTAGTATTTCTGTATAAAACAGAAGACGTTCGGCACCATTAAGACAGTCCAGAGTCTCATCCAAGGCTGAGTTTTTACACAGACTGTGGACAGTTTGCTACGTTGTTCTGCCTACGTCAGCTGACTCTGGACAACCCCCTTCATTCTTGGGTTTGTTTTGTAACACCCTGGGGCGGTGGGGGGGGCGGGGGGGCCGGGCTGTAAGCGGGGTGCTGTGTTGGGGGTGGGGCTCGATTGCGACCCTTTGGCCGCTCTGGTGGGGGGTTTAACTTACCAAAAAAACATGCATATAATGCAAGGCTGTGGTTTCCTGGTGTGTCACAAATGTTACTAAACGTCGCACTGGCCACCGTATCAAATATTTAGGAGGGATTATGTGCACAACACGTCAAGTATGTAATCTGTGGGTGGATCAGTACTCGACATCTATTGATACCTAAATCCCAGGTATCATATCTGTATTGTATCTGTATTTTATTGTTGAATTTAACATGGATTTGCATCATCTTCTATTTAAACTCTCCGACAGTGATTGGGACTAGAGACCAGGGGGATAGTGAAGACTACCCAGAAGGCAGCTGGATGACAGAAATATTTCATGGTCTGCTTTCGTTTTACTGATCCCTCAGTTTGAGGTTGTGGGTTCGTGCCGTCTGCCGCCTCAGTGAAAATGTAAATGTGTTGGTAATTAAGCTTCACTTGCTATTGTTCAATAAAGCTTAAATGCAATTCAACAGATTTTATCTCCAAATATTAACGACATGTTTTTTTTTATTTATTTAAAGTAGTACAAGGGATTATCAACAAGCCACTGGCAAAAAACAAAAATGGCATGTAGAATAAAACCTTTAATAAGCTGCGTTCACTCGTCCGGTTCCGTCTGGGCAAAGCTGCGTTTTCAATAATACGACGCTGCCTACAGACCAGATTCCTTTGATTGCATCAGTGCAGTAATCAGCTTCCATTTAGAGGAACGCTTTTACACGTTGGTCATTTTAGTACAGCTAACAAGGAGCAGTTTGAGATTTGTAAAAGCTTCCTGCTCACCGTTAATCATTGGTGGGCAAGTTTCTCAGCCTTTCACATGTGATTCACCCAGCTGGAGTAGCAATCAGGAGTTTACGAAGAGCTTAGAAAAGACACAGACTTTATTGTTCAGTTTGGAGAGGTTCCCTGCCTACTCAAGTGACATCTCAGTACTGTTGTGGCTGTTTCTTTGTCGTCCTCTGGTGCTGACGGGTTTTGACATGTGCAGCGGAGGCAGCAGCTTCTTCCTCCGATCAACACAGCAGCCTCTCAGTTAGACGCCCCCTTTATTGCAGGCGAGATGCCTTCTCTCTGTCATCAGATGAACATCTACAGACCACTCATTTACGGAAGCAGAAACATCCGCCGCATCATCCGGCCACTGTAACTTCACAAAAGTCATTTGTGGCTGCCAAGTCTAGAAAAAACATTTTTGTTTGCATCAGAGCTGAAAGATACAAAAAATTTCAGCTGTCACAAAATCTGATTTTCATTACAAACCCATCACAGCTGTAGCCATGACTGTGCAAAATGAAAACATTTTGTCAAAAGTACATTTACACATGCTTACCTTTATTAAGCTTACACTTAATTAAAGACTTAAATTGCGTTCCCACTCGTACTCTCGGTCTTCTTTCATCCATGTCACTGGACCATCTGACTCCCATTTCAGCCACTCTGCCCCTCATCTATAAACTCTGCCCCTCATCTATAAACTCTGCCCCTCATCTATAACTCTGCCCCTCATCTATAAACTCTGCCCCTCATCTATAAACTCTGCCCCTCATCTATAAACTCTGCCCTCATCTATAAACTCTGCCCCTCATCTATAAACTCTGCCCTCATCTATAAACTCTGCCCTCATCTATAAACTCTGCCCTCATCTATAAACTCTGCCCCTCATCTATAAACTCTGCCCCTCATCTATAAACTCTGCCCCTCATCTCTGAACTCTGCCCCTCATCTATAAACTCTGCCCTCATCTATAAACTCTGCCCTCATCTATAAACTCTGCCCTCATCTATAAACTCTGCCCCTCATCTATAAACTCTGCCCTTATCTATAAACTCTGCCCTCATCTATAAACTCTGCCCCTCATCTATAAACTCTGCCCCTCATCTATAAACTCTGCCCCTCATCTCTGAACTCTGCCCCTCATCTATAAACTCTGCCCCTCATCTATAAACTCTGCCCCTCATCTATAAACTCTGCCCTCATCTATGAACTCTGCCCCTCATCTATAAACTCTGCCCCTCATCTATAAACTCTGCCCCTCATCTATAAACTCTGCCCTCATCTATAAACTCTGCCCCTCATCTATAAACTCTGCCCCTCATCTCTGAACTCTGCCCTCATCTATAAACTCTGCCCTCATCTATGAACTCTGCCCCTCATCTATAAACTCTGCCCCTCATCTATGAACTCTGCCCCTCATCTATAAACTCTGCCCCTCATCTATGAACTCTGCCCCTCATCTATGAACTCTGCCCCTCATCTATAAACTCTGCCCCTCATCTATGAACTCTGCCCCTCATCTATAAACTCTGCCCCTCATCTATAAACTCTGCCCTCATCTATAAACTCTGCCCCTCATCTATAAACTCTGCCCCTCATCTATGAACTCTGCCCCTCATCTATAAACTCTGCCCCTCATCTATAAACTCTGCCCCTCATCTATAAACTCTGCCCTCATCTATAAACTCTGCCCCTCATCTATAAACTCTGCCCTCATCTATAAACTCTGCCCTCATCTATAAACTCTGCCCCTCATCTATAAACTCTGCCCCTCATCTATAAACTCTGCCCCTCATCTATGAACTCTGCCCTCATCTATAAACTCTGCCCCTCATCTATAAACTCTGCCCTCATCTATAAACTCTGCCCCTCATCTATAAACTCTGCCCCTCATCTATAACTCTGCCCCTCATCTATAAACTCTGCCCCTCATCTATAAACTCTGCCCCTCATCTATAAACTCTGCCCCTCATCTATAACTCTGCCCCTCATCTATAACTCTGCCCCTCATCTATAAACTCTGCCCCTCATCTATAAACTCTGCCCTCATCTATAAACTCTGCCCTCATCTATAAACTCTGCCCTCATCTATAACTCTGCCCCTCATCTATAACTCTGCCCCTCATCTATAAACTCTGCCCCTCATCTATGAACTCTGCCCTCATCTATAAACTCTGCCCTCATCTATAAACTCTGCCCTCATCTATAAACTCTGCCCCTCATCTATAAACTCTGCCCCTCATCTATAAACTCTGCCCCTCATCTATAACTCTGCCCCTCATCTATAAACTCTGCCCCTCATCTATAAACTCTGCCCCTCATCTATAAACTCTGCCCTCATCTATAAACTCTGCCCCTCATCTATAAACTCTGCCCCTCATCTATAACTCTGCCCCTCATCTATAAACTCTGCCCTCATCTATAAACTCTGCCCTCATCTATAAACTCTGCCCCTCATCTATAAACTCTGCCCTCATCTATAAACTCTGCCCCTCATCTATAAACTCTGCCCCTCATCTATGAACTCTGCCCCTCATCTCTGAACTCTGCCCCTCATCTATAAACTCTGCCCCTCATCTATAAACTCTGCCCCTCATCTCTGAACTCTGCCCCTCATCTCTGAACTCTGCCCCTCATCTATAACTCTGCCCCTCATCTATGAACTCTGCCCCTCATCTCTGAACTCTGCCCCTCATCTCTGAACTCTGCCCCTCATCTATGAACTCTGCCCTCATCTATAAACTCTGCCCTCATCTATGAACTCTGCCCTCATCTATGAACTCTGCCCTCATCTATAAACTCTGCCCCTCATCTATAAACTCTGCCCCTCATCTATAACTCTGCCCCTCATCTATAAACTCTGCCCCTCATCTATAAACTCTGCCCCTCATCTATAAACTCTGCCCCTCATCTATAAACTCTGCCCTCATCTATAAACTCTGCCCCTCATCTATAAACTCTGCCCCTCATCTATAACTCTGCCCCTCATCTATAACTCTGCCCCTCATCTATAAACTCTGCCCTCATCTATAAACTCTGCCCTCATCTATAAACTCTGCCCCTCATCTATGAACTCTGCCCCTCATCTATAAACTCTGCCCTCATCTATAAACTCTGCCCTCATCTATAAACTCTGCCCCTCATCTCTGAACTCTGCCCCTCATCTCTGAACTCTGCCCCTCATCTATAAACTCTGCCCCTCATCTATGAACTCTGCCCCTCATCTCTGAACTCTGCCCCTCATCTCTGAACTCTGCCCCTCATCTATGAACTCTGCCCTCATCTAT
>CM026212.1:2723061-2780561 GCA_014839995.1 Xenentodon cancila | reverse complement strand
AACAAATCATTTGATCTCATTCATGGGTGTCACAATAAAACACGTTTGAAACATATAATCCTCATCTTGTACTTAAACCTCTTAGAAAATTTAGTTTCCTTTTACTCAATCAGCTATTCAGAGGAGGAAGCAGAAGGTGCGATCCCGGTGAACAAACTTCACCACCTTATGCAGTACCTTTACCCGTAGCTGAATCTAAAGTTTGGTTCTAACATGTACAAGATTACGAAGAGTGAGCCTTTAATAACTGCTGAAATTTGACAGCACAGCACTGCACTGCAAAATCAAGTCAGAATGATCTTGTATTAAGCAAAACTAAATCTGCCAATGGCGTAAGAAAACTCTAGCAAAAGAATATGTTATTTTACTTTTGTGCAGTGCAGAACATGAACGCTTTTTATTTCTGTGAACCGTGAATAGGCTTTAGAGACTATGGTGACAGTGAAACCCTGGTTCCAGATCATTTCACTTGACACCACTGTTTCTGTCTGTGTGTTTAATTCCACAAAGAGAAGACGTGGGGAGATGTGCATCTTTAAATGAGCGGTCTATTGTGCAATGCTCATGCGTCCTCAAGGCCCTCTGCTAAACTCATAATCTCACAATCCCAACTGAGGAGGCAATGTTCGGAGGAGCTCAGCCACAGAAAACGCTCCCAGTGAGACCTGAGGATGGAGCACAAAACCGGACCGAACAAAATGTGAGCTTTAAGGGCAGTTCTATATGTAATAAGTGCAGAAAACATGGACTTTATTACCTCTTTCTCTGATATATTGCCACAGACAGTGTTTGCCCTTTGTGTCGGATATTGCCACGGGCGTGGTGTGGACACTGATAGTCGTGAATTGTGCTCCTACTCTGACTGACACGCATTTGTATACAAAGGGGAATAAAGAAAGCAGAAGAGAGAGCTGTAAGGCCCATGTTTGAGCGGTTTTGTTCTGTTTTTTATCAGTAACATCCCCGTTTACCCTTCGTGTCAGCCTAGTACAAATGTGGGCTGATGAAGCAGGACAGCAGATTCTCTGCTACCTAATATCCATCTGAGTCAAAGTGTGGGGGCTCATACCCATCTTCAATTACATCCCATAATCTCAGGCTGCCTCTTCAGTCCCTTTTCAGATAGCTGTAAGCCTCACAGAGCATCTGACTGGACGTGAGAGGAATAGACCACACAGCATTTATCGGACACGAGAGTGAGAATTCATTAAGCGAGTCTTATCAACAGCCGCTCCTCCCAGCCAGACTCTTGATTGTGCAATTAGGATGACGGTCAATTAGGACATGCTGCTAATTGACTTGTGATTAAGGCCAGAGCTGATTAGGAAAGTGAACCTCTTCTTTGTGCCTCGATAGGGAGGAGGCATGAGGAAATGGAAGTAAACAGAGAAACAGCTGGCCTGGTTTGACTTGTGAGTGTACCCTCTCAAAAGACTTAAGAATCGTTTAAAAGCAGCATTCATGTCCCACTTTCAGCAAGAAATGCCAAAATGTTCAGAAAATTCAGTGTGTATGCACTCTGATCCTGTGTCGAAGGATTTGGTGAACAAATTCGAGTGATTCAGCACATAGAAAGGCCAGGCCTGTTACATACTGGCTTTTCTACATGGAATATTTATATATTTAACCATTTCCCGTGTGTGTTTGTAACTGCCACTTCCTGAAACAGTGTAAATCCAGATCGCATGTTTTTTCCACTACCTGGGTTAGATAAAAAGGGGTAAAGGTAAGGTACTGTAGATAGTTACCTTTTTATGTCGCCTCACCTGCAGACTTAGATAATAATATTAATAATGAGACATCATTCAGAACCAGTTATTTTGATAATTGTGGTGGCCGCACCGGCAGCCCCACAGCCATGAAATGTGCCCTCATGCTTAACAAGCTTGGTCCCTCACAGTAATAAATTTAAAAAATCTGTTTGAAATTGAAAGAAGAAATGTTTTTGGCAAACAAATGGTATAGTTTATTACAAACACTACATAAGCACTACCAGTTTTAATAGTTTCTCTCTTTCAAAAGGCGTAGTCCTAAAGAAATTATTAATAAAAAAAAGTGTTTCCACGCAATGCTTCAATTTACAAATTGAAGGTTAAGTTTACTGTACAACTTGTACAACAATATGGATATTATTGGGTTTCAAAGTGCCTTGTGACCTTGAAAATCAGCTATGTGAAGTTGAATTTCCATCCGTTTACTGTTAGATTTCTATGCAGAAAGCACAGAGGATAAAAACCTTTCTGATGGGTCAGTTATTGTTGTGCAAGCATCCATACAGCTATAATTCATGGAGAGTTGGGTGTTAATCGGGTTAAGCTGCGTGCACATTTGTAAAGCTAAAAAGAAATGGTTCGCATGTTTACAGTCCGACATTAAACGCCACCACTGTTAAAAATACACAAATAACACTTTATTTATCAGACAACGTTCTTCTTTACTCTGTCTTCATGTTCAGTTTGGTGCATACCATAATACCAAAGATCAGAGTGACGACTTTATACCCTTTAAATAGTCAGAGTGACTTAAAGACTCATTTTAGTGTAACTATGTGTAACTAATGTCACTATGGTGAAATTATTTCAATCTTTTAAGGGATGCCAACAAATCTGTCACAGCCACTTTCATTGTTTTTTATTTGTATGTGTGTGTGATTTACAATTCAGTATATATAATAATCAGTTTAAACAGTTCAGTATATATAATAATCGGATAGAATAATCAGTTTTCACTTTTTTGTCCCTGTGGCCCCCTGTGGAGGGCGCTGTTTCTGATCATTACCATGTTTATTTGGTTCTCTGCTGTAAACCAGTCCTGAAGACACATAAGCCAGAGCTCCAGTGTCTTCAGTCTCATCACCCGACTCATTTCAATGCCTTCAGCACTGCTTTGGTTGGGACTTTAAACTTTATATAAACTTTGTATAGATTCAATATAAACTTTACATAAATTAAACTTTCAATCCCACGTTGGTCAGAGGAATCATCAGCTTCCAGATGCCTCTGAGGAAGATTCAACATTCCAGTCCATCCAGACCCTCTCTCAGAGAAACCTGATCCCTCAAACAAGAGACAAACTGTGTATGCGTCTCCGGCTACTCCGGTTGTTTATGCACCCCAGCAGGGCTCACGGCTCATCTGGAAACCATCTGTTTCCATCCCGGGGGTGTGTCAACACACACACCCCCAAACAAAACACAACCTACTGTCACTTCATTGACACCACAACTGCAACAACACGCTCTTTTCGGTTACAAGAACTGATTACTACCACTGAGTGAAACATCAGAAAAATTAAATTGACAATGAAAATGTGACTATGTTTAGGAGGTTAAACGGTAGGGTCTTTCCTCTGTTCAACATGCCGTGTGTGCAGCACGTGTGACCCCATGCTGCAGCTCCGTGACCTCTGGATGCTCCATCCTCTGTTGGTAAACAGATCCAAGCTCCAGAAAAGTTGTCAGCAAAACGGTTAGATGACCCTTATAAGTAGCCAGAGAAGCAGGACCTCTCCGATGGTTTTGGTTCAGTTTGCCTCACATTGGTGAACATCTGTCCATCTTTACATCGGAGACGCCCTGCTTCTCTGAACTGCTCCTTTTATTCTTGATCATGTGACTGACCCCTTTTTAAATTAACCTAATCATTTGTGACACGTGCCTTCATTTGTTTTCTGGTTTGCATCAATTACTTCTCCAGCTTTTTGCTGCTTCTGTCCCAAACTTTTGAGATGTAATTCCCAAATAAAAAAAATGAGCTGATATTTGATATAAAATCGGAAACTGTCTCAGTTACAGCATCTATATTAAGTTCTATTGGTAATGAAATATAGGTTTATGAGATGTGCAAATCATTGCTTTCTGTTTCATTCATTTTTTATACAGAGCCCAAACTTTTCTTTGGGGTATGGGTGTATCTTATGTGGGTTTCTGGCCGTTTCATCATAAATTTGTAAAACATGGGTGTGTTTGATCCTCTCTCCATGTAAAAAGATAGATGACCCTTATAAGTAGCCAAATATCCACATGTCCTGCTCCAGGACCCTGTGGGATCCCCTTCAGAGATGTAGCTGTTCTGGAGACACTGCTGTTTAATCACTGTATTGTTTAAAGAACGGGCAATATTGTCGGTTGAGTTGAGCAGCTTGTGCAGCAGTCATCTTTCCACAGTCATCTCCAGTTTCTCCAGAACAGGGCTCTACAAAGCAGCAGCTTTCTTTGTCAGTTTGGTCAGTTTTTTTTTTATTTCTGGTTCAAATGCTGTTTAACCTACAGGTACAATTGCACTAGCTGCCACAGTCTAATGGAAGATATCTTACCACAAACACTGAGGGACGTAAGCTGTACAAATGTTTCGTCGACACATCAGAGATTTGGGCTCTTATTCCGGTCACATTTGGATTTTCAAGCTCAATCAGTTGCTTTGCCTGTTTAAATTGTCATTCCACAAAAGTTTGTAAAGCTGCAAAAGTTTGCGGTAAAGTGTCCGACCTGTTTCTGAGGCAACCCAGTAACACTGACAGGTGTGTTCCCGGCGTTCCCCTCCTGGGGTCCGTATCCAGACAGAAACCCTCAAACGTCTTTCAGCCATTTCAGTGCAAACACAAACATGTGACAGTCACCATAAAAATGATAATAAAAATTTAAGATAGCCTCCAGTCAAGGGGTGTCTGAACAGGTCATCTGGGGGGGGCACCGCTGCACATGGCGCCCTCGGACCTGCCTAAGGGGCCAGTCAAGGAGCTGGAGACGAGCACTTCCACATTAACCTCATTTTTACTTTCCCAGATGCTGATAGTGTCAGCAGAAAGCTGTTTTCATGGAAAAACACTATTAGAAAACTATATTTAATTATTTTCAAATTTAGTCTACATCAATCTTTTATGTACACCACGACTACACTTACCATTAGTTATGAAACTGTTGCCGAGGTCTTACCGTAGTATTTATAATTGTTGGTACAAACACAACTACACACAGAAACAGAAGGAGGCGCACAGAATCATCTCCAGACTTGCGTTTGCGTCGCTGGGCGGGGCTATCAGTCACATTTTTCCTTACATCTCGCTAACTGCCACCTTCAGCTGGCCAACTTTTTTCTGGAGGTCAGCTGTCAGGAGCGATTTCCATGACAGCCTGTGGTCAGCTTTTGTTTCCGACCTGGGTGCTGAAGGTTGTCTCGGCAACCGGGTTAAAATTATTACTGGTCGGTTTGTCCTGTGCGGGTGAAATAGTGGGTCCTTTAACCAAAACAGACAAACAAAAACATTTGTATGACTTCTCCTACACACGTTTCCTTCAAATCAACTTGAAGATGAGAGAGCATTTCATCACACGTAAGATTTTCCAAATTCTTGAGGCTAGACATTCAGAAGTCCGCTGCAGGATTCCTTAAAAATGCTTAAGAATCAATCAGCATTGGAAAAAAAATGGTTTAGTTTGCTCTTGAGGGATATTTGTGTGTCCAGGGAAAAACGAACTCGGTGTGCAAATCCATGTTGTATCGTTTAAATACGCATATCCCGTGCCCAGTGGACTGGTTTGCTCTTCACTGGAAGGTTGTGTGGTTCTTCGTTATCGGTTTTTCCAACTCTGTACTCCACTTAGTGCATGTTGAGTTACTTTGCAATGGATGAAGATAGATAAAGGACCGTGCAGCCACTTGTTAATCGTATTGTAGAGTTTGAACGTTTCAGTGGGATAAGTTCATAAAATGCATATGCACCTTCCTTTACAGCAGGGTGCAGTCATCAACACATGCCTTAAAAAGGTTAGTCAATGTGTTTAGTGCGTATTACGTGTAAAAATCTAATTTTGTGACCTTCTGTGCAATTAAAAGAAAACCAGTGCAATTTCATTCATCCCTGGCGCCTGAAACTGAAACCAAAACCATTGGTGAACATCTGTCCATCCTTACATCGGAGAGGTCCTGCTTCTCTGGCTACTTAGAAGGGTCATCTATCTTTTTACATGGAGAGGATCAAACAGACCCGTGTTTTACTGGGTACAACTTTATGATGAAACGGCCAGAAAACCACATAAGATCCCATACCCCAAAGAAAAGTTGGGATATGGCTGAGAGAAGTGTGTGTGTGTGTGTGTGTGTGTGTGTGTGTGTGTGTGTGTGTGTGTGTGTGTGTGTGTATGTGTGTGTGTGTGTGTGTGTGTGTGTGTGGTGACTGTGTGTTTGTGTGCGTGTGTGTGTGTGTGTTTGTGTGTATGTGTTAAACCTTATCCAGGTTTAATGAGCTTGATGTAAAGTCACAATTCATATTTAAAAAATATATTAAAAACATTAATGTTCACCAATGTGAGGCAAACTGAACCAAAACCATCGGAGAGGTCCTGCTTCTCTGGCTACTTATAAGGGTCATCTAACCGTTTTGCTGACAACTTTTCTGGAGCTTGGATCTGTTTACCAACAGAGGATGGAGCATCCAGAGGTCACGGAGCTGCAGCATGGGGTCACACGTGCTGCACACACGGCATGTTGAACAGAGGAAAGACCCTACCGTTTAACCTCCTAAACATAGTCACATTTTCATTGTCAATTTAATTTTTCTGATGTTTGACTCAGTGGTAGTAATCAGTTCTTGTAACCGAAAAGAGCGTGTTGTTGCAGTTGTGGTGTCAATGAAGTGACAGTAGGTTGTGTTTTGTTTGGGGGTGTGTGTGTTGACACACCCCCGGGATGGAAACAGATGGTTTCCAGATGAGCCGTGAGCCCTGCTGGGGTGCATAAACAACCGGAGTAGCCGGAGACGCATACACAGTTTGTCTCTTGTTTGAGGGATCAGGTTTCTCTGCGAGAGGGTCTGGATGGACTGGAATGTTGAATCTTCCTCAGAGGCATCTGGAAGCCCCTAGTGAGAAAAAAAACGAACCGTAAGCCAAACAATGGCAAGGAAAACTCCCCTTTTAATAGGAAGAATCCTTCAGCAGGACCTGGCTCCACCAGAATTAAATGAAAACCTTTGTCAAGGAGATGACAACAGTCAAACCTTTATAGCACCTTTCAAGATAAAAATCACAAAGTGCTTCACAATAAAACATGGGAAAAATAGTAAGATATAAAAAATAAAAGCAAAACAAAAGCGAGTTTAAAAAGATGCGTTTTTTAGCTACTTTTTAAATGAGATTGCAGACTCTACAGATGCCGGGCTGAAAGGAAGGGAGCTCCAGTGGGAGGGAGCCACTGGCTCGGTTACCTTCAGTTTTCAGCAGTGTTGGCTTCATAACAAGCAGACCCTGGTCATGTGATGTCCGGAACCTGCTGGGGACATACGGCTGTAGAAGGTCTCTAATGTAAGCTGGTGCCTGATCATTTAAAGCTCTATATGTTAAAACCAGAATTTTAAAATGCACTCTCAAGTGAATGGGGAGCCAGTGAGATGGATTACTAGGGGGAGTGACATGCAGAAATTTGGAAAATTTTCAAACAAGAGTCTCTATTATCTCAACCTGTCAGGGGCACAAACAAGGACTTTGGTTTTTGCATCTTTCACTTGTAAAAAGTATTATTCATCACACACATGACAGAATTCAAATACCTAAGCAAAATATGTGTCTTACACACATCCTGAGGTTTAAAAGAAATGTAGAGCTGAATATTATCACCATAGCAATGATTACAAATGATTACACCCTATGAGGGTGAGAGCCTGGTGGTTACAGTGGGGCTCCCCGGCTCCCCAGCTGCTGCTCCCCGGGCGCTGGGACAGCAGCCCACTGCTCCTAGTGAAACTAGTGATGATTAAAAGCAGAGGTCCAATTTCGGGGTTTATCGTGAGATACATACTGACAACAATGACGAAGCTTGAAAAGCTTCCAGGAAAAAAAAAAACGTCCTTAAAAGAGCCTAAAATATGCTGCAAGGAGCAGATATAAAATAAACAATGAAGGCCCCAAAACAGACCCTTGTGGCACACCAATGTGCCACAAGGTGGCAGAGGACTTAAATTTAGCAGCAGCCACACAAATTATCTTCCAGATAAATAAGAGGAAAACCATTTTTAAAGCAGAACCTGATATCCCAACAAAGTGTTTCAACCTACTGAGCAGGACATGATGATCAACAGTGTCAAAAGCTGAGGTCAAGTCCAACAAAAGTAACAGAACAATGTCATCAGGATGTCATTAATGATTCTAAGAAGGGCTGTTTCGGTGGAGCGAGCCCTGTGAAAACCAGAGTGAAACCGATCAAGGGTGTCGGGACTATCTAAGGCAGCAGTAAGTTGCGTAGCAACAACTTTTTCTAAGATCTTGGGTCGATAGCTGCTAAAAAGAGAAGGATAAAGCGTGTTTTTGTGAAAGAATGACAGCATTCTTGAAATAATCAGGGACGTGACCGGACAGCAGAGAACAGTTAATTATTGCGAGCACGCAGGAAGCAACAGACTGAAAGACATACTTGAAAAGGAACGTAGGTAACACATGAGGAAAACAAGGAGATGCCTTCATTGAGACAACTAATCTCTCCAACTCTGATAGAAAAACAGGTGAACATTTTCTTTATTCACGGTCCAAGCTGGACTAGGAACAGACAGAGAGATGACTGAGGAGGGAAACAAAGAATTTCTCACAGTTCTGACTTTTTTAATAAAAAAAAGCCAGGAATTTGTTGTAATCATTGTTTGCCAGAATAGGAACAGCCGGATAAATAAGAGTAACAATAACACTAATGGTGTTAAATAGCACCTTAGGATTACCTCCGCTCTTTGAAATGAGATTTGAGAAGTACGCGAAGTATGTATAACAGTAGTGTAAAAAAACTAAAAAGTCCTTTAAATGAAGCAGGTGAACACGCAAACCAGTTTCCCTGCATAAACGCTCAACATGAGCATTTTAGATAAGGAATAGCCTCCTTCCTGGGCAAATCAACAATGATGAAGGAAGATGTACTATTTGTTCAAGATGTATGGCACGGCTGAATGAAGAACATGCTTGCTGTAAGTGACAAAGGTTCACGCCAGGTCACTGTCTTCCACTACATGGACTGGAGCTACTGGTCTCTCCAGAGGTTTGTTTGGAAGCGGCACTGCTGTCATGTCATGAATGGTGAAGTGTGACTAAGGTGCTTCACTGCGTGTTAAACTGTAGCGCAGTGATGATGTCACTATGACGTGGACCTCTTCTGACCCCACTGTTAGCTCATTTGACAGGTAACATAATTAACAAGATATTTCATCTTCCTACCTATATATTGGTATTATTTTATATTCTATCCAGGATGAAGCTGTGTTGAAGACCAGCTGCTCCGGTCTGGTCCTGCAGCTGCAGCTGTGACTACTGGTCCTGAAACTAAAGTTTACACCAACCAGATGTTTTACTGAACACAAACGTTTGAAGTTTGGTTTTAAAGGTGGAGGTGGTGTCAGCCTCCTTCACCCAAACTGGAAGTTGGTTCCATAGTGATGGTTCCTGATAGCAGAAGACCGTCCTCCAGATCTACATTTGGAACTACGAGTAGACCTGCACTCTGAGAACGGAGAACTCTGTTAGGAACATGAGGAACCATCAGGTCTTGCAAATATCGTGGCTTTAGACCAGTTTGGACCTTATACGCAAGTATAAAAACTTTTAATTGGATTCTAAATGTTACGGGGAGCCAGTGGAGGGAAGCTAAAACTGGAGAGACGTGGTCTCTCTTGTTGGTTCCTGTCAGCACTCATGCTGCTGCATTTTGGATCAGCTGGAGGATCTTCAGAGAATTACTTGGACATCCAGCCAGCAACACTAGTTGCACTAATCTAGTCTGGAAGATACAACAGATAGTGTTTCAGCATCACTCTGCGAGAGGATGCTCCTGATCTTTGTGATATTACGGAGGTGGAAAAATGCGGTTTTACAAACCTGATTAATATGCTGTTATGATGCTAAGAAATTATTTCAATTGCAGCAGTTAATCATTAAAATGATTATTCAGAGCCAAACAGCTTAAAAAAATAAAATGCATAATGATTATAGAACAACTACATATTAATGAGGACAAAAACAGCTGGAAACTAGATTTTGATTACTGAAGGTTGCCCGGCCACATCACATCCAGTGCTGCCAGAGAGGTAACAAAAAGTGTTTCCATTACACTTTAGCAATCCAGTGGATTATCGAATCACCTGAAAACCAACTCCTGGAAACATTAAAAGGTTTATTCGATATGTCGGAGTTTTTCATTGCTTCGTTTCTTTTTTACCGTTTGGTTTTGTGCAGATCTAGGAGTAATGGAAACGGGACTGTTACCTGCATGTTTACTTGCACATGGATCACTCTCGTTTCTTTTGCTGGGTCTTTTTTTTTTTTTTAAACTGAAGACACATCCAGGTACAAATTTAATTGCTGTTTTTAAACAGGGCTCAAGTTTCTTTATTCACCACAAATACACAATTACATTTATTTAAGGGGAACTTAACTGATCATTATCAAATAAATTTTAGTCTAACTAAATATATTACAATTATAATACAATGATATTCCAATAAGTTAAAATCTACCTATTTTCTAAATTATTGCTGTTCAGTCTCAGTCATTAATACAATATTGAAGAGAAATGTCTCTTCCATGATTGTCTTACGAGTTTCTGGATGTTTATTAGGATAAACAACATAAACATCAAAGGTAATGTATCAAATTCATTATCAGTATGAAGAAGGGGCTGAAGAGACACTGAATATTTTTGTGTGATGATTTTAGTAATAAAGTGTTAAAATTACATTTGTATTCTGCAGGAGCTTCACGTTTCTATCGCTTTAAACATCAAGTTACTGCTGACGCTGTGGACTAAAAATCAGAAAACTTGTCTGCACAGTCTGTGCTGGACAATAATAATAATATTCATAATAATAAACTAATGCATATTCACAAATATGTTTTGAACGAGGACTTTTGTGAGTACATTTTCGCATCACCTCCTTACTAAAAGCCTACTCTAGCTCACAAACATGGTCTAAAACTTTCATGCTTGTGACTGTAAATCAATCGCAAATTCCTAGTGTGTTCCTGCTGTTATGCACGTTATGTCATGCATACATCCATGACCTGGTACCATCTTATATGGGATGTAGTTTTGCATGTCTACTTCTGGACATGGGGACAAAGATAGAGCCAGAGAGAGAGAGAAAAAATGTTTCAGATGAGCCAATATGGGTAATGTATATATATATATATATATATATATATATATATATATATATATATATATATATATATATATATATATATATATATATACTTCAATATTTGATTGTCTCAAATGTCTGAAATAACACAGCTGGACTTTTTCGGTTTTTAAAAAAAAAAATTTTTTTTATCCCTTTGACGGAAGAAGGTGCTGATGATGGTGAAGCACTTCTTTTTCACCATTTCACTCATCTGACTAATCCATCTTTTTTTGCTCTGGGCTTCGACCCAGCGTGAGACTCCCGGGTCTTCTGCTTTACAGCGAGTGCACGTATGTAAAGGTGTGTGTTTCATTCTGTGAAACTCTGTTTTCATAGTACCATAGGAATTATTCCATAAATATACCCATGCCTTGTAATCATGACTTAGTTACAATTTGCTGTGTGAGCAGGAAAATGCAGTGCAGCTGCAGGTCAGGTTAATGCGAACAGCTGTGAGTTGATGTGTCAGCAAAACCACCAGGACGCAAGGTCACTGTGTGAAGTGGAAGATAACAGAAGCAACTGGAGTGATGAAAACCACCAAAGAGACTAGTGCAAAAAACATTATGATAATCCTGTACTCAGTGTGAGGTCAAAAAAAGTGCTAAGTGATTAAATATTGAAAAGTCCCCTAAAAACCTGTATTCAAAATGAACCTAAAAGTGTGTTAAGGATAAAAGAGAATGTATAAGCTCATTGCAAGAATGCAACTGTAAGTGATGAGGAAATACATAAAAGAAATTCATCAGATAAAGGAAAAAGGGCAGGATTAGACCCGCCCCCCAGCTAAAGCACTCCTAAAATATTAAACTTAAAGGTGATGCGCAGCATTGTAAAAGTAGTTTGTCTCTGCATCCCTGAGATTTCTCACCTGTGAAAACATGTTTGAGTTTAAACGGCTTCCATAGTCAGCTGGGGGGTGCACTGTAGTTCGAGAAGGAGCACGTACACAATTAAGAAAAAAATACATGCAGTTTATTTTTATCGTAAACATAACGCTACTATAATCGCTTATTTTCCAAGATTACACTGTCTTTTTTTAGTTCAGTCGTCAGTCCTTGATCATAATTCATGTTTTTTGTAAACTGGTGTTAGATGTCAAATTTATGATCGTGCACCGTGGAAATATAATCATATAACACAGACAACGTTAGTGTTATTTTAATTGATATGAGAAGATATTAAACTAATCACATTTATAGCAGCGCTGATCAGTTATGTTGTATGTGATAAGACGTCGACAGTATACTATCCTGATAGTTGATTAGTCATCGACTATTGAAACGATTACTGGACTGATCAGGTTATGAATCTTATATTTATCTTATTTTGCTGTTGCTATTGACTGTTTTGAGCTTCTAGTACATCTACTGTAGTTTCCCAAATAACCCATAAATATCAGTAGTTTAAGACTGTACAGTTCAAGTACAAGGTGCTCAGATTTGCTTCAAACCTGAAGCAATGGGAGTACTTTTAAAAATGCCAAACATCAGTAGTTTAGCGATGTAGGAAAACATATTCGGCTTCATCGAGTATTCCAGGTCTTCATACCTCTACTCTTAGGGAATGTCGTTTCATTCAAATTAAATAAATACATTTTTCCAATCTGAAAAATCTAGTGAAAGTCCAAGTCCACCCACGAATGTTGCTACATGTTCTTCTTCCTCTGCATTGACGTATTTAATCGGTTTTCTGTTTTCTTCCAGCTTTCCTGTCCGTCATGAGGATCCGCTGAAGTTCATGATTGGCCCACATATAAAACCACGCCCCTTTCATTTGAATATAGGAAAATTACATAAAAAGAACCATGAAATAAAAAGAGCCCTGAAATAAAAGCGGCAATGCAAAATAAAAGTTGTGTGAAATATATAAATGTGGCATTACAAAATAAAAGTCTGACTTAAGAGAGCTACCACCTGATTCCGGTGGTGGTTCCCAGGACTGGACCAGGGGAGACGGAGCCTTTTCAGTTGCTGCTCCTAAACTATGGAACGGCCTCCTTCTTTTGGTGAGGTCTGCCAGAACTGTAAATTATTTCAAATCTCTTTTTTACAGTCTTTTAACTCCAGCGAGCACAATCAGAAGGCCAGTCCTTACATTGTCTTTGGTTTATTTTAGCAATGTTGCATTTATTTGCATCTTATGGTTTTAATTTGTTGTATGTTTATTACTTGTACAGAACTTTGGTTCTTCATGTTAAAGCGCTTTATAAATGAAGTTTTGAATGATTTGATTGACTAATAAAAAACACACCATTATGGAATAAAAGTGTCATGAAATAAATATACCAATATGAAATAATTTGTAATATTATAAGTTGTCATTTAAAAACAATTTTATTAATATTTTTGTATTTATGTCATTGTCATTTTTACTTATTTCAATTGAATATTTAAAAATTAAAGTATTTATTTATTTATACAGTTAATTTTGAACCAAATGGCGTTCGATATACTCTGCCGCCACAACAGAATCTGCCAACTCGTTCTTTCTTCTAAGTTTCCTGTTCACCATGAAATCTCCTCTAAATATCTCCTCGATTGTCTGAGAGCCTTGCTCATTGCTAAAAACTTTTTCAACTCTTCGGTTTTCGAGGTGAGAACAGAGGTGTCATTGAGCTCGATAACCGGACACGCACATGGAAACGCCAACAGGTTCATATAAAAAGGTGCCAATCAAGCTCAGAGGACACTGATTATATTGTGCATGTTGGTCCATGTATCACAGAGTTTGACATTTTTACATCAAATCCAGACCATCCATCCATACATCCATCCATCCAACCATCATCTATACCACGCAAGCACGGGGAGAACATGCAAACTCCAGACAGAAAGACCCACCAGGCCAGGAATTGAACCAGGAACCTTCTTGCTGTGAGGGAACAGTGATGACCACTAAGCCACCGTGCACAAATCCAGACCAGTTAAAAAAAAATAAAAATAATAAAGCACAGAAGCTGGATAACTGAAAATGACACCAAAACGGTCTGTAGGAAGTTAATCATAACGTTCTTCACATGAATCAAATCATAAGAATCAGATTTTGGTGACTTGTCCTAGTGTTTTTTTCCCCATTTTATTGGTATAAATTGTAATCTAATAAATATTATTTAAATTGTTATATATATATATATATTATGAAATCTGTAGAGGTTAGAACTCTTTACAGAAAAAAACTATTTTTTATATGGATTCATGTCTACATCCACAGATCCATTAGAGCCTAAGAGCTTCTTTTGTGGTAAACTTCTGTAAAATAACTCAATGACGCCAGCCCATTTACGGAGACACAAGAACTCCAAACACTCGGGAAGTGTCGGTGAAAGTGAGGAATTTTACAAACGCAAGCTGATGCTTTTTTAGTTGGGTCAGACTATGATGATGACGGCCACAAGTGTGTCAAGCAAAGCACACATCTTATACTGTTCCTCTACTTGTGGCTAAACCAAAAAGAAACGGCATATGTCTGTAAATATCACGTAACAAGTGGTGAATTAAATCAACTGTGGCAGAAATTTACTGGAATCCAAATGAGAGAGCAAGTTTAAAACAAAGGTTTATTTAAAAGATGCACGTTGATCAGACGTGCAGAGAAGTCTCAGTTGAGAGTTCTGCCATGGAGAAGAGGAGAGAAGAATTTATATGTTCTGAACCAGGAAACGTCACATGGGTCACAACTATATAGCCCCCTAAAAGAGCACATTGTCTCACAGGACACACTCCTGCAAGACCCCCTTACTGCTTATCAGACTTAAAGAGGAGGAAGGCAGATGCCTTATCAAGGTGTTAAATCTAAGAGCATGGAAACAGAGAAGTCTGTTGTCTCTGTCATAAATGGGAAAAAGAGAAGTCTGTTGTCTCTGTCATAAATGGGAAACAGAGAAGTCTGTTGTCTCTGTCATAAATGGGAAAAAGAGAAGTCTGTTGTCTCTGTCATAAATGGGAAACAGAGGGCTCTGTTCTCTATGTCATAAAATTAACGGGCTGCACAGTCAAAAGACAAAGAACAGGCTCGTACTTAAAGAATACTCACTTAGGGTCGGATTAAGTTCAGACAATGTTTAAACTGCTTAGTGGAATAAGTGATTCAAACTAGTACCATGTGAATATAACATTTCTCTCACATCAACCAAGCTGGAAAGTTCACTCTGCAGCTGGACGAGTGGACTGTTGTTCCTGCAAGGCTGCAGGAGAAGCTGATGGATCTCTCCTCTGAAGAAATGGCATATTCTGAGAAGACACTGACAGTTTTCATGTGAAGAGTTGAAGGAATATAATGAACTGAGAAAATGTGCAGATTGAATTTTTGCCTTTTGGTTCTACCTTTTCAGCTTTGACACACATCAAAACCAAGCAGTGGAACCGACTTAATGTGGAGAACAGCCCGGTAACAGCTGTTTCCGCACTTCCCCCAGAACTGTCAAAGCTTATGAAAGACAAGCAAGTGTCTCATAAAAGTTCAGATGACTGATGAACAAGGAGGTAAAGTCTCAATGACTATCGACCTGTCACTCTAACATACCACATGATCAAGGTGCTGGAGTCATGGATGAAGATGGGAGCGCGGTAAGAATCACGTTTTTTGTTTTTCCAGTTCATTCATCACCGTCCAGCTTCTTCTGCTTAGGAAGAATCTGTGAGTGATGGGTGCAGACAAATCCTCCATCTGCTGGATTGTTGATTACCTGACAAGCAGACTAGAATGTGTCCATCTCGGCATTGACCAGCCTAACGTGGTGACCAGCAGTGCAGCAGCATCACAGGAGACTTCTTTTATGTTCACCTTATACACCTCTGACTTCCATTACAACTTGGGGTCAGTCCAGCAGCAGAAGTCCTCTAACTTGGTTCTTGCAGTGGTTGGATATATAAGTGGTGGACAGGAGTCCTGGGTTGTGGTGCAGGATTTTGTGGAGTGGTCTTATAAAAACCACCTGATTGGTTATGTGACCAGGACCAAAGAGATGCTGATAGACCTCGGGAGGAGAAGTACCATGAAGTAGGCCCTCTGAATCCTGGGACGGGACATGACAGCATGACAGGGAGGAGTACACGCACCTGGAGACCATGTCGATGACAGACTGAATTGTAGGACTCGTGTTGATGATGTGTACAAGAAGGCTGGCTGCAAAACCAACACTTTAAAAAAACATTGATAGACAAAAAGACTAAATAACCTGTTTTTTTTTTCTTCTGGATAACACTCAATCTTCACCACATCCTGGAAGAGATGTTTCCCTTTTGTAAATACTTGTTCATGCCCAAATCTACTTCTGGAGCCTTTGTTCTTCATTCTTTCTTCTTCCTGCACTTCTTGTTTCTAGAGTGAATCCACTTTCCCTTATTCTCCTCCCAGCACGCCCCCCTCTCTTGGTTTCTGTCCTGTCCATACTAACCCTCAAGTCGCTCCTTCTTTCACTACCGTAGCTGCACTTTCATTTCCTGTGTTGGGACCTAACAATATTAACTCTATGATCCATCATGCACATTGTGGATACTGTCTTCAGTATTTCCATCAGGTTATCTGACGCGCTTTCTGAATGATTGGTTTTCAAACTGAGCAATAATGAGCTTGAGTCTGAACAGATTAATGGTCTTAACAGCCTTGGGATCTCCATCTTCTGAATATAATGATAATTCATCATCTCTTGTCCTACTTAAATATTACATTTGGGTATGATCACTGTGACTTCTGTTATATTGATTAAAACCTTGGATACATCTGTGCAGCTCTGAATATAGCCGTAGTAAATATATGTCTGTATTATATGACGACTGCAAATGAACCCTTGATCCATGTTCTTTTTCTATAATAAAGTTAGGTCTACTGAGCCTTTTTTCGTCTTCCTTGGGACTGTCATCTTTTATACTGTTTTACTGCCTCCTTCAGGATTTTATCAGACACTACTCCTTCATAAGATTTTTTCTTCTTTTACTCTTTGTGAGTCCTGTTAGTGTTATTGTTAGGAATCTGACCATGACCCTGCGGCCGTCAGCTGTATTTCCAAATTCCAACATGCCATCTGTTGTCTTTCAGTTTCATATTTCCCTACACAGTTATATATGCACTTACACACGTCTCCTTTGAACTCAACTCTATTTTATTCTGTATTTTACTTAAATGTCCACATTTGTTCTCGTAATTGTTTCCTTTGTCAATTCTTTTATTTTTATTTTTTTTATTTCACGAGATACCTGGAACATACCTAAATACATATATTGTTATTATTATTATTGTTATTATTATTCCCTTGATTCGTTCAGCCTCTTATTTTCAAAAGAATTCAAAAGTAAATTGAACCAGTACCAGTACCCTATGGTGAGCTGTGATCATGCAACTCGTTATTCTGCAGCTTGTTCTTGCGTGAAAGCCAGAAAAGCCAGAAATCATAAATCAATAGGGAAGAATGTGGTAGCATACATGCTCAAGATGGGACAAAAGCTGGAGGAGTTGACAGCACTAGCCCAGGAGACCATGAGAACAGCCCAACAGTCCCAAAAGAAATGGTATGAACAGAAAGCTAGAGAGAGAGTCTTGAAACGAGGTCAGCAGGTGATGTTATTGCTTCTAACCTTAAATAATAAGCTGCTGGCTCAAAGGCAATGACTCAGTGTGATCCAAATCCTATGCCTAGACTTGATGACCTGCTGGAGAAAGTGGAACGACCAAATACATCACCACTTTGAATTTGAGTAAAGGCTACTGGCAGGTGGTGCTCTCACTGTAGGCTCACAAACTAACTGCTTTTAGGACACCATTCGGTGTGCACCAGTTTTTAATGGCTTGTCCGAGCTAGAGCCGTAGCTTGTCTAAACTGTGCACGTAAACGCACTAACTGACTATGAACTCATCTGTATTCTAATTGTCCAGGGGAAAACGTGAGGCCGTCTGTTCGATGACAAAGGTTTGGTCAAAATTGAGTCAAATAAACATGTCAAAGATCTGAAGCACATCAAATCTACATGTGAGTGGGTGAAAGATAAAAGAACCAATGTTTTCAAATGGCCAAAAGCAGGGCCCTGGATAGTTCAGTGGGTTGAGTAGGTGCCATATACAGAGGCTACTGCTCCTGTGCAAGAGCTGCCTGCACGGGGACTCCTTGGAGTAGTGTCTTATTTTGGAAAAAATGGTCTATAAAGATTCAAAGCTGTTAATGTGCTGCATTTGTATATTTTAAAAATGGTTTAATAGAGTCCTGGGTCCCTAGTACTAGGGATACTTCTTAATTAATGAGAAACATGCATCCCTAAAAATTTAATGACAGGAATGGGATGTAAATATGTCATCTGAAAGCAAAGTGATGGGTAATAGAAGCAAAATGTTCTATTTACAACAGAATTAATGTACTTAATTACGTTACAACTTTTGAGGAAATGTTGCTTATTTTTGCCATGTATGACAAATATTATTGCTCCGTTGCTCATATGAATATGCTTATGTAATTACTTATGCTGTGTGATCACTTTAGTTAGTCATGTTGAATCATAACAGGACAGAGTGGCTGTTGCTGTGGGAGCAGGGAAAAAAGGACCTTATCTGGGAATATTTGTACTGAGTACATTCTGCCCTGGTGAGTGCAGACAGCATACGGCCATATCGTCCTTTTCTCTCGCTCTCAGCAGAAGCTGCTGCTTCTGTCTCAAAACATACAGTGGGGATCGGAAGTTTGGGCACCCCGGGTAAAAAAACTTTATAAATGTGAATAATGAAGGCAAGTGTATGCTGAAAAAGTCTCCAAAAGGCAACAAATTACAGATGAGACATTCTCATAATGTGAAAAAAAATTAATTTTTTTTTTCCTTCGTTTGACCGTGCAACAATTTGGCATAGTTAATACTTTGTTGTGCCCCCTTTGGCAAGTATCACAGCTTGTAAACGCTTTTTGCAGCCAGCCGAGAGGTTTTTGATTCTAGTTTGAGGTATCTTTTCCCGTTCTTCCTTACAAAAGTCTTCCAGTTCTGTGAGATTTGTGGGCTGTCTGTCACACTCGCTTTTTTAAGGTCTATCCACAGATTTTCAATTATGCTGAGGTCAGGTGACTGTGAAGGCCACGGCAAAACCTTCAGCCTGTGCCTCTTGATGTAATCAGTCATGGATTTTGAAGTCCGTTTAGGATCATTATCCATTTGTAGAAGCCTTTATCTCCCTAACTCCCCTTAGCTTTTTCACAATGACATCAAGTCACCATCCAGAATTTGCTGGAATTTAATTGAATCCATTCTTTCTTCTACCTGTGAAATGTTCCCTGTGCCACTGGCTGCAGTACAACCCCAAAGCATGATGGATCCACTTCCATGCTTAACAGCTGGACAGATGTTCTTCTGTCTTCTGTCTTCTGTTCCTTTCCTTTTCTAAACGTACCTTTGGTCATTCCGGCCAAAAAGTTCTATTTGAACCTCATCAGTCCACAGGACTTGTTTCCAACATGCATCAAGAATATCTCATATGCAATTTGATGCCTCAAAGCAAAAAAAAACAAAAAAAACAAAAAAAAAACATCTAAGCAGGTTGCTGAAACTACAGAAATTAAGTTAAGAACCATCCAACACATCATTAATAGGTGGAGGAACGACAATGGGGAACCATCATCTTCAAGAAAGAAATGTGGCTGGAAAAAAATTTGAATGATCGTAATCAGCGATTATTTAAGCACATGTAAAATAAAAGTATAAAAAACATCACTACAACTCATGGCTATGTTTAATAGTGAAAGTAAGAGCATTTCTACATATGATGAGTGACCACAGCAACAAACAAGTTGTTTACAACTGGGAGCAGTTGATCGAGATTGACTATATGGCCAAAAGTATTCGATTACCTGTCTTAACTCACATATGAACTTAAGTGACCTCCCATTCCTGATCCATAAGGTTCAAAATGACGTCAGTCCATCTTTTGCAACTATTACAGCTTCAACTCTTCTGGGAAGGTTGTCCACAAGGTTTAGGAGTGTTTATGGGAATCATTCTTCCAGAAGCACATTTGTGAGGTCACACTGATGTTGGACCAGAGGTTCTGGTTCTCAGTCTCCGCTCTAATTCATCCCAAAGGCGTTCTGTTAGGTTGAGGTCAGGACTCTGTGCAGGCCAGTCAAGTTCATCCACACCAGACTCTGTCATCCAGGTCTTTATGGACCTGCTTTGTGCACTGGCAGTGGTCATGTTGGAAGAGGAAGGGACCAGCTCCAAACTGTTCCCACAAAGTTGGAAGCTGGAATTGTCCCAAAGTTCTTGGTCTGCTGAAGCATTCAGAGTTCCTTTCACTGGAACTAAGGGGTCAAGCCCAGCTCCTGAAAAACAACCCCACACCATAATCCCCCCTCCACCAAACTTTACACTTGGAACAATGCAGTCAGACAAGTACCGTTGTCCTGGCAACCTCAAAATCCAGACTCGCCTATCAGATTGCCAGATGGAGAAGCAACATTTGTCACTCAAGAGAATGCATCTCAACTGCCAGTAGCGATGTGCTTTACATCACTGCATCCGATGCTTTGCATTGTACTTGGTGATGTGTGTCTTCGATGCAGCTGCTCGGCCAGGGAAACCCATTCCATGAGTCTGAGTCCAGTCTGCATGCCTAGATGCTTGATGTTTATACACCAGTGGCCATGGAAGTGATTGGAACACCTGATTCTGATTATTTGGATGAGTAAACGAATACTTTTGGCAATATAGTCTGTTAAGAAGCCAGATTATACCCAGACTGAGAACCCAAATCCTCCACGAGTTGAAGAGGAGATGTTGTGGATGTAGAGCAAAGCAGAGCAAGAGAAAGAGGAAGTTTAAATCAGCACTTCCAAATGTGATCAGCCAGTCTCTTGCAAATGAGATGGATTAGCTTGAAACAGGAGAAATCTGGAGTTTCAGCAATGTCGCACCATGTGTTTCAACAAGACCTGGCTGAAGGAGCAAATCCCAGATTTCAGCTTCTCTCTGCTTGGGTTTCAGACGCTATGGGCAAACTGAGACTTGAAGAGTTGCAGTGCTTGTCCACAACAGATGGTGTAAACCAGGTAATACTACTGCAGCCTGGATATTGAACTGTTAACTGTAAGTTAACTGTAACTCTAAGTTTCCATCCTTCTAATTTACTTAGAGAGATCACTAGTTTTATTGTAGTAGCAGTTTACATCATGGGTCTGCTGTTGCTAAACTACAGACACAACAATCAAGAGTGTTTCTAGCTGTCACTAGTGATTTCAACCATGACTATCGCTTTGCCACATTCCAATGTTTCCATAGTTTGTCAAGTGTTTCACCAGATAAAATAAAACATTAGAGATGGAGCTCCTCTCCATGACCTGCCCATGGCAAGGCAGATCATAATCTGGCAAACAGCCACAGCATGAAACGAGATGAAATAGAAGAATGCCAGAATAGAATAAAGAGAAGAAACATGTAAACAATAAATGCTACTGGCATTTTTGATATTTTGTTGTTTGTTTTTTTTTACACTGCTGTATTAGCAATTGAATAGCGAGTATTGTGCCAACAAGACCTAAACAGACTCCTCGTCCATCTATAGATTTTTTTGTAACGTCCAATTTGTCAAATGTTGGTGACTCGTAGCAAAATGTTGTGTTCACATGAGCGTACTGAACGTAATTTTGAAATCCTGATCAGATGAGACCCCCGCCAAGAGGTCCCTGTTGGTGGACCTGAGTACTTCTCCTACTACAGGGCAGTTTTGTTGTCCCGTAAAGGTATCTTGAAGGCCATTTTTACAGGGCCATTGCTGGCAATGGAGACATGCACAAATGGCCCGGCACAGAAAAATCTACCTGGAACCTCCGCTAGTGGAACCGTGCCCATGGAGATGACGTCAATGTCATTACTGATTGTGTGACTGTCTATCTACTTCTGTGGGGACATCATCATCCCCACTAAACAGATCACCAGTGACCTGAAAGACATAATCAACAAGAAAGAGATATAGCCTTCAGGGAGGGAGGCAGAGAAATATTGAGGTCAGGAGATGAACGTCAATGTGAGACTTCTTCAGATCTGGTGCAACGCAGACCGCTACAGGAGATCCGTCCTGCTCACAGTTATGACCCTACAGAGTTAACCTGTGATGAGTTGACTACTGCAAGAATTAATTTTCCTTTTGGGATAAAAGTATTTTTGAATTTTTAATTAAACAGCTGTGTAGTCTTAAGAAAACCACTTATCAGCTAGGCTAATTGGAAAAATGACTTCAGTTTGCCAGGGTCCCTAAGGATTGGACTCTGGTGCAATGGAAGAAGGCTATGTGCTCTGATGAGTCCAGATTTACCCCGAGTTCCAGAGTGACAGTCGTATTAGGGTTAGAAGAAAAGGGGATGAAGTCATGCCTAATGCCTACCATACAAACCTGTTGGGGCAATGCTATGATCTCGGGTTGCTACAGTTGGTCAGGTCTTGGTTCAGCAATGTTATGAGGTCAGCTGACTACTTGGATATTACTCAATGACCAGGTTTTTTCCATCAATGGAATTTTTTCTTCCCTGATGGCACAGGTATTCTTCTTGGATATTCCAAGATCTTGGTGAAAAATGAATGCCGCTCTGAATGGAAATAAATGTGACATCACAGAAGCTTATCAGAACGTTGCTGCAGCAAATATGTGCTGTAATCACAGCTAAAGGTGGTTCAAAAATCATTAGTGTACGACTTTTTAAAATAGGCAGTTGGGTCCTAAACACCTTCGGAAGAGATTAGATGTTGTTGTGATGGCCTGCAGCACTACTGTGTGAAATCTGAGCTATTTTGATCAGGATCGGTCATATAAAAAGCATATTATTCAGATTTGTAAAAACGCGTTTTTCCACCACCATAATATTGCAAAAATCAGGAGCATCCTCTCCCAGAGTGATGCTGAAACACTAATTCACTTGTTTGCATCTTCTAGACTAGATTACTGTAACGTGTTGTTGGCTGGATGTCCCAGTAATTCTCTGAACAGCCTCCAGCTGATCCAAAATGCAGCAGCGCGAGTGCTGACAGGAACCAACAAGAGAGACCACGTCTCTCCAGTGTTCACCTCCCTCCATTGAATCCCCGTAAAACTCAGAATCCAATTCAAAATGTTATTACTTGCGTATAAAGTCTAAAATGGCCTAGCGCCGCGATATTTGCAAGACCTGATAGAACCATATGTTCCTAACAGAGTTCTCCGTTCTCAGAGTGCTGGTTTACTCGTAGTTCCTAGAAGATCCAAATGTAGATCTGGAGGACGGGAATTCTGTTATCAGGAACCATCACTATGGAATCAACTTCCAGTTTGGGTGAAGGAGGCTTATACCACCTCCACCTTTAAAACCAAACTTCAACCGTTTGTGTTCAGTAAAACATCTAGTTGGTGTAAACTTTAGTGTGTCAGGACCAGTAGTCACAGCTGCAGCTGCAGGACCAGACCGGAGCAGCTGGTCTTCAACACAGCTTCATCCTGGATCTGCTGCTGTAGACCTGCTGCAGGGGGACCCCAACATGATCCACTGACTGGTGCCCCTCACCTCCTCTGTCTCTCTTTCCCTTCTTCAGCACAATCATCAGTTATTAATAAGAAGTATCGCATAAGTATAATTGTGGTCCATTGTTCTTATAGAGTGGCAGCACGGTGGCTTAGTGGTTAGCACTGTTGCCTCACAGCAAGAAGGTTCCTGGTTCGGTTCCCGGCCCGGTGGGTCTTTCTGTGTGGAGTTTGCATGTTCTCCCCGTGCTTGCGTGGGTTCCCTCCGGGTACTCCGGCTTCCTCCCACAGTCCAAAAACATGCAGTGTAGGTTAATTGATCATTCTGAAATTCTCCCTACGTGTGAATGTGAGTGTGATTGGTTGTTTGTATGTGGCCCTGGATAGACTGGCGACCTGTCCAGGGTGTACCCCTGCCTTTCGCCTGATATGCGTCGGGATAGGCTCCGACAGACCCCCGTGACCCGGAAATGGATTAAGCGGGTATAGATAATGGATGGATGGATGTTCTTATAGATTGTTGTGCTGGTCTGTCCCCTCTTCTTATCTCCTTGGATAATGACTACAATTATATCTTATCTTTTGTACCATTGACGGTGTGTCTGTGTCTCTTCTCTCTACTTCCTGCTCTACCCGGCTGGTCTTAGGAGGTCCCCCCTTATGATCCAGGTCCTGATTAGGGTTTCCTCCCTCTTTTTTTCCTTGTCACTGTTTGGCTTAAGGATTTTCTCCCATTAGAGACAACTAAAGACAACTTGCATTGTAATAGATGCTATATAAATAAAATTGAATTGAACCGTAAGATAAAACATGTACTTTTATTAGTCTTATTCAGTACTGGTGTTCTTTAATTTACGCTTATGATCTTCACCTGCTCCACACACTTTGGAGCATGTGTGGTATGGTAATTGACATTCTGGAAACTCACCCCCTGGCGGTTAATGGAGGGGCTGCAACATGAGTACTGGATATTTGGAAACTGCACTGCAGGTGGTGCGAAAGGAGGAATTACTTTCTCAAATGACCACATTTATGTAATATTATCTGAAAAAGCAGGTCATTTCAGCAACTACGATAAAGATAGACTAACCAACTGCAACTTTAAGAGCATCTAGCCTCTTCTTCATAAAGCTGCCCAGCTGCTCCTAGCTGCCTCTTAAGTCATAATTCTGTATATCTGAACTCCCCTTGAGTTGCAGGAGTGAGAACAGTTTGGATCTGAAGCGGCTCAGAAAGTCCTGACTGATACGAAACAGCACATATTAAAATGTGCCCCCTCTCTCGCCCACTGCTATCCCTCCCTCTGTTCCCTATGTTGCAGAAACATCTAAAATATCCAAGAAAGTGGTTCTCCAGGACTGGAACTGGGCAGCCCTGCTGAAAGCTCTTAATGAATGATAATTAAATTCAAACAATAAAATGTTTTAGAGAAAATAACAAAACCACTGTTTGTAAATTAATGGAACATGTTGGATTTGGTGCAATAAAAAACAAAAACAAAAAAATCAGACGAAAGGCTATATCAAAAGATGGAAAGAAGGGACCCTTACATTTGTATTTTTCACACAAACCTCACTGTAATCAAATGATTTATGTACCTTTCACTGAGACTTCTGCACTTAGAAACAAGTATTTTGTCCTTATGAGAAAATGGATTCAGCTGTGTCACCTTTAGACTTCAAGTTTCAGATTTTTCCACAGCTGTCCAGTAGGATTTACACCACCGTTTATAGGAGGCCTTTACAGAATCGTTCAATGTTTTTGCTCTTGGCCGTTCTTTGGTGTTTTTAGCTAGGTGTTTGGCACCATTATTCTGTCATAGGACCGATGACCTGTGGCTTACACAAGTTTTCTGACAGTAGGGGGGCACATTTCATTCGTCGTGGTGACACCCTATGCAGCGAAGCAGCCACAGAACACAATCAAACCTCTATCATGCTTCACAGTACCTACAGAAATTATTTATTTATATTTTTATTATTCAATTTTGCATCTGTGAACATGAACATTCTTCTCGAAGCTTTGTGGCTGGTCTAGATGCATTTTGACAAATTCCAGTCTCACTCTTTAAACAGTGGATTCCTCCTCAATTATCCTCCATGAAGTTACCGGATAACAACATGTAAACTGGAAATATAACGTCCAATTTGTAATCACAAAATGTAATTACAAAAAAAGAAAAAAAAAAACATCTATTAACAAATCAGTGTGCTACAGGCAGATTAGTATGTAGTATTTAGTCACTTAGATGGTTACAGAGATAACCAATAAAATAGTTCTGTCTATATCAAACAGAACAACCACCTGACATCATTCACCAAAAGTAAAACACTTTAACACATAAGTTTCTGTTTGTTTGATTGTCAAACCTCATAAAAACTTTGTGGCACAAGCCCCCAATATATGTTTATAGCTACAAGTTGTGATTTACATTGCTCCAAATATTGTTTTATAAAGCAGAATAGAGAATGTTTTTGGATCAGGCTAATTTGTCTGTATAAGAGACACGTGTGTGTTTCTTTCTTTAATGGTATTCTACCATTAAAGAAAGAAAATCCCACAAAAACTGAAATGAACTGAAACTGCTATACGCATTAATAAATGATTTACTGAAAACTGATTCATAAAATTCAGAGCAAAAGAAATTAGTTGAACTTTGGTTCAACAGAACATTAAAAACAAAGAAACTAATGAAATTGTCCAGGACAAATGACTTGGTATCTCTAGAAAACATGTTAAATAATGTGACCGTCTAACTAAAGTCTGTCCTGTAATAACAATAATAAAACAGGTGTCCTCAAATCTTCAGTTGGTCAGTTATTTAAAGGTTTAAAAGCTATTATTCTGCTGCTTGGCATCACGTTGTTCACCACACTGAACTTGGAACTGATAAAGCAAAGATGAGCATCGTCTAAGGAGAGAAGATAAACATATGAACAAATGTAATGGCTAGAAGATCATCTCTAAGACTACTCTGAAGTGACCTTCTAGTCCTCGTCTATTGAAAACCTATTGAATACCTGTAGAAAGATCTGAAACATGCAATCTGGAGATTTTATATATATATATATATATATATATATATATATATATATATATATATACACATATATATATATATATACATATATATATATATATATACATATATACACAAGGGGAGGGAAAAAAATCCATGTGTAAAAGAAACATGAACTGTTTAACATACCTGATTTCGCTCCGTGCTGGTAGCATTTGCTCCATCAGCTGTCTTGGCACCATAGAGTTGGACTTTTCTTGAACGTATTTTTGTATTCATAATGAGAGAACCACAACCATAAAGTTGCACTTCATAGTCATAATCTTTTAAGGTTGTAGTGTTTTAAATCGGATTCTCACAGAAGAAATATGAGACAAAAATACAAATTTAATGAGTTGTACATGATTTTACTTATACATATGCATTGTTTTGGACAGCGGTTTTACACCATATGATTTCCATTAAAAGAAAAAACCCAGCTGGACCTCTAAATTAGCATAATTATGGCCAAAAAGGGCTAAAATAAGTCATCGATCATATATGACATTTCTTCTTGTAATCTCCTTCTTTATCAAATGTACCCGCAGTAAAATGTTACTGGTCCACTAGGTTAAAATGAGTTGTCTTCACGTGAGTAATGTACACTGTGCCAAACATAATTTAGAAACCCTGATCGGCCAGTTCCTGTAGGCCTTTCAGAATACCTCTCCTACTACAGGAACATTTTTCGCCCTGTAAAGATTCCTTAAGGTCATGCAGGGCCAGTCCTGGTAATGGAAACGCACGTCAACAATCTGCCTCCCCAAAAAAACTATCCTTACCCCCGACTAATTGAAACACACCTATTATTATTATTATTATTATCTTGATCCATCATTTATTTATTTTTACCTAATAGTTTTTATTTCCAGTGTTCCCTCAGTAGTTTTCTGCATTGGGAAGACAGTTGACTCCAGCTGTCGTGGCAACGGCATGAGGTCCGCTCTTCCCTGGGATATGGTGGGGTCCATACATCAATACTACAGGGGTGGTGTTTGGCACTCTTCCAACCTGGGGATGGGTCGTGCCTGGCCCCCAGGGGTAGCATCCACCTCTTTCTCAGTGTAAGGGATTTTGCATCTTTACCCATGAAAAACATATAATATTAAAACCAGGAATTTCAGCTACTCCATATGCAAAAGCTGGACCAAGAACTATAATTCATCATTGTAAAATCCTGATATGGACTTCCAGCTAAATAGAGAAGTGAATACATTTTTGAGGACCACTGTGGTCATTGTGTCTGTGCAGCATGTTTGATTGTTCAGGAAATAGACAGTCAAATGGTAAACATCTGATTTACTTACATGATTTGCACAACAAAACTGAATAATATCATGTTGAAGGCTTCAACAAATACAACAGTGAAAAACAAAGTGATTCAAAGCTTTACGGAATAAGAATTTCAGGTAAAACGTAAGAAAGGCTCAATCATCATTATTAATAAAGCCTATACTATGGTCACTGTGACAATCACAGGTGGTACAAAGCTATGTTTTGAGGGAAAACATGAAACACCGAAATCTAGCAAACACACCAGGTTACAATACCAATAATAGAATAAATGGGCTTATTTTACTGTTGGTTAGCATGTGGCTAGTGTGACAGCAGTTTGCTACAGGACTACAGGACCTGAACCAGAACATTCCATGTTTAATCCACAGCTGAGCTCAAAATTGACTGTGACTGATCACAGCTTTACTGTTACTCACAGGCACGTGCACATTGGTGGAATTTTAGATAACCTGTTTGACGAAAAGCTCTTCCACAATGATTGCAATTGTATGGCTTCTCTCCTGTGTGAATACGTTGGTGTTTCTTTAGATCACCTGATAGGGCAAATGTTGCCTTGCACTGATCACACCAATATGGTTTCTCTCCCGTGTGAATACGTCGGTGTTTACTTAGATTACCTGCCAAGGCAAAAGATGAACCACACTGATCACATACATATGGTTTCTCTCCACTGTGAACACGCTGGTGGCGTTTCAGATCACCTGGTTGGGCAAAAGCTGCTACACACTGATCACACCTGTATGGTTTTTCTCCAGTATGGATACGTTGGTGCATTCGTAGTTGCCCACGCTGTGTGAAAGCTGCGCCACATTGAACACAGCTGTGTGGTTTCTCGCCAGTGTGAATACGTTTATGCATTTTTAGATTGGATGGTTGGGTGAAAGCTGCCCCACATTGATCACATCTGAATGGTTTCTCACCAGTGTGAGTACGTTGATGATTCTTTAGATGACTTGCTCTGATGAAAGCTGCCCCACACTGATCACAGGTGAATGGCCTCTCACCAGTGTGAATAAGTTGATGCCGCTTGAGATCACCTGATAAAGCGAATGCTCCCCCACACTGATCGCAGCTATATGGTTTCTCCCCAGTATGACTTCGTTGGTGTTTAGTTAGATTCCCTGATGAGGCAAACGTTACCCCACAAAGGTCGCACCTGTATGGTTTACGTCCAGTATGAATATGTTGATGTACTTGTAAACTACCTGAAGTGGTAAAAGCTGTTCCACACTGATCACACATGTACGGTTTTTCTCCAGTGTGAGTACGGTGTATCGTCAAGTGATGCCTTTGGGTGAATGCTGTGCCACATTGATCACAGCTGTAGGGTTTCTCTCCAGTGTGAACACGCTGGTGAATTTTTAGATCACATGTTTGGATAAAAGTTGCATCACATTCATCACAGCTATAAGGTTTGTCTCCAGTGTGAATACGTAGGTGAACCTTTAGATGGCATCTTTGAGAAAAGGCCACCCCACACTGATCGCAACTGTATGATTTTCCTTTTTTGTGAATCCTCTGATGCTTTATTAGATTCGATGAGGTCCTAAACACTTTTTCACAGTGCTGACAGTAGTGACGTTTCAGTCGTTCCTGGCTTTGACTTTTCTGCAAAAACAGATAAAAAGAGGAGAGTTAGTTTCTTGTGGGTGTATAAGCTTGTTTTGGTATTACCTGACCCCTGAGAAGCTTTGAGGTGCAACTTGCTGAAATAAATATAAGATAAGAAAGACATCACTAACAGAGATGTCAGAGTCTATTCATCAATTCCTCAACTACAACTGCTCTAAAAGATACATTCTTTAAAGTATCAAGGATGTTTCTGTTTTTTGTTATGGATTCATTCCAGAGATGTGAAAACCATTGTGTAAAGCATAACGTTAACACTAGTATGAATCTATAAATAAATAAATATACACATGCATACACACACATCGATTAATGTACACAAAATAAACAAATCCTTAAATCTAAACCCAATGAGTACACACCTATTTCTCTCTCTCTCTCATATATATATATATATATATATATATATATATATATATATATATATATACATATACATACATACACATATATACATACACACACACACACACACACAGGAGAGAGAGAAATAGGTGTGTATATATGTATATATTAATCAGGTTTGTAAAACCGCGTTTTTCCACCTCCGTTATATTGCAAAGATCAGGAGCATCCTCTCGCAGAGTGATGCTGGAAAACTAATTCATGCGTTCGTATCTTCTAGACTAGATTACTGTAACGTGTTGTTGGCTGGATGTCCAAGTAATTCTCTGAACAGCCTCCAGCTGATCCAAAATGCAGCAGCGCGAGTGCTGACAGGAACCAACAAGAGAGACCACGTCTCTCCAGTTTTAGCTTCCCTCCATTGGCTCCCTGTAAAATTTAGAATCCAATTCAAAATTTTATTCTTTGCATATAAAATCCAAAATGGCCTAGCGCTGCGATATTTGCAAGACCTGATAGTACCGTACGTTCCTAACAGAGTTCTCCGTTCTCAGGGTGCAGGTTTACTCGTAGTTCCTAGAGTATCGAAATGTAGATTTGGAGGACTTTCTGTTATCAGGCACCATCACTCTGGAACCAACTTCCAGTTTGGGTTAAGGAGGCTGACACCACCTCCACCTTTAAAACTAAACTTAAAACATTTCTGTTTAATAAAGCATATAGTTAGTGTACATTTAGTACCTTAATGTGTCAGGGCCAGTAGTCAAAGCTGCAGCTGCAGGACCAGATTAGAGCAGCTCATCTTAAACAGCTTCGGTGTAGATATGCTGCTATAGGCCTCTGCTGCAGGGGGGCACCAACATGATCCACTGACTGGTGCCTTTCACCTTCTCTGTTTCTCTTTGCCTTCTCTGTCTCTGCTTCACCTCAACCCTCAGTTATTAACAGTATCCCATACGCATAATTGTGGTCCATTGTTCTTGTAGTTTTTTGTGCTTGTCTGGCCCTTCTTTTCCTCTTCTGTGCATGTCCTGCAGACCAGAACCTCAGGAGCTGCTTGCTGACCTGCAGTTCCACCTCTGACCATCCCAGTGTCTGCCTTCACCTGTCTGTGTGGATGTCTGTTGGATACTTGCTGACATCCCACCCTGCAGTCCTCATCCCCTTGGATCACCGTCTATCCATATATCACCCATATACACAGAAGTCTAATTGGACTACTGATGATAGTTACTAATGTATCCTGTCTTGTACCTTTGACGGTGTCTCTATGTCTCTATTCTTTCTTATTTCTTGCTCTACCCGGCTGGCCTTCGGCAGGAGGGTCCCCCCTCATGATCCAGGTCCTGCTCAAGGTTTCTTCCCTCTTAAAGGGGAGTTTTTCCTTGTCACTGTTTGGCTTAAGGTTTTTCTTTCACTAGGGAACTTTTTACCTGCCGTTGTTTATGTAATAATTGCTCGGGTTCCTCACGGCCTGACCAAACGCTAAACTGTTTAATACCTATAGACCTTCCTAAGTCATCAATAAAGCTAAATCATTCACGCCTCTGCTAGACCCCACCCAACTTAAATACTCAAAAATGTTTTTTTCTCTTACTGGTATGACAATATTAATCAGATCAACCTATCCCTGAAATCAGGATATGTGCCACAGGTCTTTAAAGTCACATAATTAAATCTTTACTTAAAAACCCTCTCTTGACCCAGACATTCCAATGAATTATAGACCAGTATCCAACCTTACATTTATATCTTAAAATTCTGAAAAAAGGTAGTTGCAAGCAAGTCATGTGACCATTTGTATAGAAATTATGTATTTGAAGTATTGCGGTCAAGGTTCAGGTTTGCGCATAACAACAATAAAGCCCAAAAACAGCCTAGCTCCGCCTTATTTGCAAGACCTGATTGCGCCTTATGTTGCCAATTGAGAACAGACAGCCCTGAGTGCAGGTTTCCTCGTAGTTCATCGACTAGCCAAATGTAGATTTGGAGGATGGGTATTTTGCTATCAGGAACCATCACTATGGAACCAACTTCCAATTTGGGATATAGAGGCTGACACCACCTCCACCTTAAAAACCAAACTTAAAAAGTTTCTGTTCAGTAAAGCCTATAGTTAGCTGTTAGCCAGCTGCAGGACCAGACTAGAGCAGCTGGTCTTCAACACAGCTTCATCCTGGATCTGCTGCTGTAGACCTGCTGCAGGGGGACACCAACATGGTCCACTGACTGGTGCCTTCACCTCCTCTGTCTCTCTTTCCCTTCTTCACCTCAATCCTCAGTTATTAATTAGAAGTACTAGATTCCAAGATGGCAGCGCATGTACATGCAGCGGCTTCTCTCTCCCGACAAAGCGCCGTTTTTGTGTTTTTCTTTCATGTTTTTGTAAGTTGTGTTTTTGCATGTAATGATGTACACTAAATGCAAGTACAGCTGGGAGTTTCTTCCTGACATCAGAAACAGCTCCGTTGCCGAGCTGAACTCTGAAGTAGCTGGAGAACTACGGGACAGCAACCGCCGACCCCAACGCCTGCATCCCAGCTACAATAGACGCATCACAAGCGGCACGGGAGGAAGCAAAAGAGGCGTAAGCGAGGGGGTATCCGGGCAAGACTGGCGGCGAACCCGAACAAACCGGCGGTCCCTTCCGTTGTGTTAGCCAACGTCCGTTCGCTGAACACCAAACTGGACCACATCCGATACCTCTGCTCGACCCAGAGGACCGTGAGAGAGATCTGTGTTTTTGTGTTCACAGAAACATGGCTCAACGACAGCATACCAGACCACGCCATCCAGCTCGACCAGCTGACCTGCTACCGGGCGGACCGAGCACACACCGAGGCAGGTAAAGGCCGCTTTGTGTTTTCCTCCATGATGCTTGGTGTAGAGATGCTGTGGTGGTTTGTAAACACTGCTCACCCCTGGCGGAGTCTATGATTATTAAATGTCGTCCTTTCTATCTACCGCGCGAATACTCGGTCATACTCCTCACTGCTGTTTACATCCCCCCCAGCCCCTCCACCAACACCAGGAGAGAGGCGCTGACCGAGCTGTACCAGCGCATCAGCGAGCAGCAGACAGCCCACCCTGAGGCCTTCCTCATCCTGGCGGGGGACTTCAACCACGCAGACCCAAGGACCATATTTTCAAATCTTCACCATCAAATAAACTTCCCCACACACAAACTGGGACCCACAGCACACACAAACTTCCCCAGACAACATTTTGGATCAGGTTTACACCACCATTAAGGCAGCCTACAAAGAAGAAGACAGCTAGGACCAACCTGTCCAGTGGCATCAGGGAGGCTAACAGACAAGATAGCCCACCGTTTCAGCCACAGCAGGGACACACGGAGCCTGTGGCGAGGGATTCAGACCATTACGGACTACAAGCCCCCACCGCAGACCTGTGAGAGCAGCACATCCCTGCTGAATGAGCTGAACACCTTCTTCGCCCGCTTTGAGGCACACAACACCACTGCCGCAAATATAGCACCACCCCCTCCCGGCGACCAGGGGCTGACGCTGTCACCGGACAGTGTGAGGAGATCCCTCAGCAGGATCAACGCTCGCAAAGTTCCGGTTTCTGACAACATACCTGGTCATGTACTGAGAGACTGTGCAGGAGAACTCACAGATGTCTTCACAGACATCTTTAACATGTCACTGAGTCAGGCGGTGGTTCCCAAGTGCTTCAACACCACAGACATTTTTCCGGTCCCAAAACAGTCATCCGTTCAGGTCACAGGCAGTACAGGTCGGCAGCAATGCATTCAGCACCATCACACTGAACACTGGAGCCCCCCAGGGATGTGTTCTGAGCCCCCTCCTCTTCAACACTCGCCAAGAAGGCACAGCACCGTCTCTACTTCCTCCGCAAACTGCGAAGAGCCAGAGCCCCGTCCCCCATTAGGTACACCTTCTACAGAGGCACCATCGAGAGCATCCTGACCAGCTGTATCACCGTGTGGTACGGATCCTGCACCGCATCCTGACCAGCTGCATCACCGTGTGGTACGGATCCTGCACCGCATCCTGACCAGCTGCATCACCGTGTGGTACAGATCCTGCACCGCAACCTGCCGCAAGTCTCTCCAACGTGTCGTGAGAGCAGCTGAGAAGATCGTTGGTGTTTCTCTCCCCTCACTTCAGGACATTTACAGCAGCCATCTGACTCGCAAAGCCCTCAGCATTGTGAGAGACCCCACCCACCCGTCACACAGCCTCTTCAGTCTGCTGCCATCAGGGAGGAGGCTGCGGACCCTCCGGGCCAGAACCAGAACCAGAACCAGCAGACTGAGGGACAGTTTCATCCACCAGGCCACCAGGAAGCTGAACACTCTCCCATTTGTACATTTCACCGTCCTTATTACAATACAGTTCATCATTAAAAAAAATCTCCAACATTATGCTGCCATTCCTAGCGTCATTTTATTACTTGTTTCTTTTAGATTTTAGATTTGCACTTTGTGTTTAGAGTAATTTATTATTGTGTAGCACCGAGGGTTTGAGAGTAATGTAATTTCGATTCTCTGTATGTACGTCACGTGGTAGAATTGACAATAAACGTGACTTTGATTTTGACTCGAGAAGTTTCTCATCTGTATAATTGTGGTCCATTGTTCTTGTAGTTTGTTGTGCTGGTCTGTCTCCTCTTTTTCTCTTCTGTACATGTTTGCAGACCAGAACATCAGGAGCTGCATGCTGACCTGCAGTCCCACCCTCTGACCATCCCAGTGTTACCTCCACCTGTCTGTGTAGAAGTCTCTGTTGGAGGCCTGCTGACATCCTGACCTGCTGTCCCACCTCTGACCATCCCAGTGTTACCTCCACCTGTCTGTGTAGACGTCTCTGTTGGAGACCTGCTGACATCCTGACCTGCAGTCCCACCTCTGACCATCCCAGTGTTACCTCCACCTGTCTGTGTAGACGTCTCTGTTGGAGGCCTGCTGACATCCTGACCTGCAGTCCCACCTCTGACCACCTCAGTGTCTGCCGTCTGCACCTGTTTATATAATTGTCTCTGTAGATCACCAACTAATGTTATCAGTCATATGTACATATTACTCTTAGTTCTCTACCTAATGGATAATGACTACAATTATATTTTGTCTTATATGCCACTCACAATATATCTGTGCCTCTCCTGTCTCTGTTCTCTCTCGTTTTCCTGCTCTACCCGGTTGGCCTTCGGCAGGAGGGTTCCCCCTCATGAGTCAGGTTTGGCTCAAGGTTTTTCTTGCCACCGTTTGGCTTTAAGGTTTTTTTATTCCACTAGGGGAGTTTTTACCTGTCATTGTTTATGTAATAATTGTTATGTGATCATGTACCTAGAGTCAACTTGTATTGTAATAGATGTTATATAAATAAAAGTAAATTGAATTGAACTGAATATTTGTACTCTAACACTCTGGCTGAACGTATAAATCGTTTTGTCGTTGAATGTGCCTCTGTGCATATAACACGCTTACAAAACAGACCAGAGTGATATAAAAGAGGTTTCCCTGCTAGTTAACAGTCAGGATATAAGTGCTGAACTTCTGGTCTGTCGCCGATCCATCAGTGCATTTCTACTCCGATCAACTCCAGCCGCTCCAGAGCTTCTGGCCACGACAGTTGCCTCCAGTTACAGTCTGTACAGTTATAACACCACCACGTAAACATTGTTGAACCCTCCAAGTGCACTGGCAGAGCGTTTGTGACCCGTAGCGCGATATCACTGCACTAAGGTCGAATTGAACTGGATAAACAGATCAAATAAATAGATAAAATAAAGTGTTAAAAACTTTACTGAGCAGATGGAATCCCACTTTAGGGAAATACAAGCACCAAACACTGCAATTTGTGGGTGGAAGCCACCGCTGGAGCAAGAAAAACTGCAGCTTGCTGCATCGTTGCTGCCATCAAATTAAAAGGGAGGTAATATTATTTAATAGTTTTAACTTCTCGTTTGTTCTATCAGGAAAAACATCTGGGCTTCTGAACAACAAGCGTGAAGGAAAACCAGAAACCAGCCGATCACAACGGACTCTAATTAGTGCAGCGAACTTAAGTTGATGTATGTTTAATCAAATGTGTAAGTTTGTACCGGAACAGCGGTCGGTACATCCGCGCAGGAGGCGCCCGCTTCGGACTTCAGAGTTTGCTGGTGCTGGTTCTGCTCCATGTTCGGTTTATGTTCCACGTCCTGATCCGGGTTCTGGAGGTTCTGATCCATGAAATCCAGCAAGAACAACAAAAACAACAAAACAAAACAAAAACAATGTGCTCCCAGCTACAAGATTAACTTCTTCTTCGTGGGGTTGCTTCGTCTTCTTCTGTGCGACCAATTTGCATCCATAGCGTCATATTACCGCCACCTCCTGGTGATGCCATATACTACAAAAAATAAAATGTCTCCAAAAGTGTTTTTTTATTTTTATTTTGTACAGTTATTATCACGACAGTGCCCATGAGTGAGTTTCTCCATATAAATTCGTTTTAGAAGCATTCTGGCCTCCTCCAGCTATTATTTTGGTTTGTGGTCACCAACAGTGTGAATTTCCATAATATCTAACTATTTTGTTTAATACGTAATCCACTTTACAAACAGAGCCCCATATTTATCTGCCAAAGCTGCTGCTTTATCACAACAGGTGATTTCATTTATCATCTAAACTTTAATAAAGACTGAATACATATCTGAAGAAGAAGAAACTTCCTTCTTTGCAGGAAACATCATCTTGCAATCTAGAACCATTTTCTCAAGCCCCTGAAGTCAGTTAAAGTCTAGTTTCTTGTTTTAGTTCTTTGTTTAATTTAAAAACAAATTTGAAGCAATACACAAAATAGGAGTAATGTTTCATTATTCTTTTCTTATCTAATTTAATCCGATGACCGATGTGTGATTAAGGCTAATTTTCAGTTTTTGTTTTCTAATCTCATGGAGAACACGAACAAAACAAAGATTATGGTTGATTTATCATTTTTTGTTCTTATGTACAAAATGAATTCATCATTTCTTTTCATTGGTGGGTGGGGCTTCTAAACCCCGTTGCTTTGGATTGGTTTAATTGCTTTCTTTATTATATTTGCGCTTTTTCTATCAAACTATAGATTTGACCTCTGAGAATGTAGTTTCAACAGAAATTCATACTCAAAGATGATAAGACACACATTATAACTGCAGATTAATGCCCTGGTGGTTGGAGTTTCCTGCAGCTTCCTCCACAATAATGAAAGTGAATTATTATAATTATCATTATAACTTGATTCAGAATAGATTCCACAAGGTCATGAATCATGGCCTGTACTTAGTTTTCTACATACTGCATCTGTATTTTTGCTTATTTTTTTTTTTTTTTCAAACAAGTTATATAGCTTAAGTTTTACTTGTCTAAGTTTTAGTCCAGGTAAGAAGCAAATTGTCTTTTATGTCCTTAGAACTGGGAGAGGGTGTATTTTCATGGAGTTGGTAAGTTGATGATTAAAACTGAAAACATAATATAGTTGTATTTAGTCATGAACTAGAATGTATTTCTGCAGTTTAGAGGTAACTGTTATGTTTAAGTTATGAATTTGAACCCCTTAAAATGCAGTGAGAGAAAATGTCTTTTAAGGTGTTTATTATCTACAAAAAAAAAAAAAATCGCCGGTGGTGGCTTCAGAGGGGAGGTTCATGTAGAGGTTGGAGGCGGCTGGTTGACATCAAAGACTGAAATCAAGGAGACGCAAAGACACAGGAGACTCTCAGGTATTGTACACATAAAATAAAAAAGACTTAAGTATGTCAGAGGAAAACCCATAATCATCATTCCTATGGCAGAAATAATCTTAGTTTTTTTCTTTAACAGTCAAGAGGTGAATCATGGTTTAATGACAAACACTGTACTATTTGTAAGATCTGTTATTGTGAAGTCAACCACAGGCGATGTGTTGACTTCTCGCCTCCTGGAGGTTGGTTTTCCATCACTGTGATTGACGATACTGCCATGTTGAGGAGGTTTGACCACAGTGAAGAGCAGGACGTTCTCCGGGACGTCCAGGTCTCTTGCATGCAACACAAAGGAGCTCAACCGCTTCATTTCTCCTTCTGCTCATCACACAATGAACTCAATCAAATTACGACCATATCCTGGAAGGAGCATAAAAACTGAATGCTGCTGCTTCTTCATGCTTCATTCTGATTCTGGGGACATAAAGCAGACCTGAACCAGAAGACCTGAACCAGAAGACCTGAGAGGTCTGGATAGTTGATAAGGCAACAACAAGTCTCTGATTTAGTTTGGTCTTAAACCATTTGTAAACTAACAGAAGTATTTTAACACTATAATGCCAGATGTATCATATTTGGTACATTAATTTCTGATACCTTTGTAGCATCCCCTTGATAAAGTTTCATACAAACCAAAAATATATAAAAAAAATAAATAAAACAACAGAAAATGTAAATGTACCTAATGTATGTAATGTATACCTGTCTCAGGTGCGTATGGTTTACCTGAACGCTCACCTATGCTCATGGCTGTGTTGCTTTTCTCAAAGCCAGGACTGGGAAGGACATTTTCTATGTAACCAAACTGGGGAGGAGAAATCAGACTGATCACCAGATCATCTAAGGCCGTGTCCTGGTCAGAGGCCTTCAAATGGGATGGAGTTATGGGGGCAGTCGCACCTTCATCCACTGTAAAGACGTCTCCTTTAACCAAGACAGGACAAAGGACGCAGAAGATATTGTAAATATTACTAAGATGGTTGGCGCTTGAGTAGAACATGTTCACTGTCTGTTAATCAGAGTTTGCTGTGGCAAACTCTGATTCACTTAGATGACACTGCAGTTGTAGGGTATATCAGTGATGTGCAAGAGACTGAGTACGGAGAACATGTGGACTGTTTTGTGCTGTGGTGTGGGAACAATGATTTATATCTTAAATGTGAACAAGACAAAGGAGATGATAGTGGATTTTAAGACATAAAAGACTGAAGTCGAATAGTTTTTTCCATCAGGAGAGAAAAAGTGGAGGTGTATAAATATCTCATGTACACCGGAACAGCAGACTGGACAGGAGAGACTGTTGATGCTGTTCATAAGAAAGGCCAGAGCAGACTTTACTTCTTGAGGAAGCTTAGGTCTTTCAGAATTTGTAGCAAGATGTTCTTCTATAAGTCTTATGAGGAGAGTTCAATCACATCTCCAGTCATCTAGTGATGGGTTAAAAGAAGCTGACTAATTTTGGCATGTTTCGTGAGATATATATTGACAAACAAAGATGATGATGATGATTATTATTATTATTATCTGTTGGGGGAGCAGCATTAGAGTCAGTAACTTAAAGAAACTGATCAAACACCTTTATCCTTTGCAGGGTCACAGGGGTCTGCCAGATCCAGACTCATTAAAGGTGAGCCTGACTTCCCTGCTCCCTGACTAGCAGCCAGTCAGGGAACTGGAACCAAGCTTACTTGCACATCTGCCTCAACCTGGTAATTAGATGGCTTGTGGCTGGTGTCTACTGGTTGGTAAAAGTCACTAAAATGCTCATGGTTAATTTGGCAATGATGGATATCAACCTATTCAATAGACAGTAGCAATACTGGTAAAGTGTCCTTTCATTTTTTTCAGCAGCCTCTGCCAGCTGACCTGCTCTCCCACTGCTGTATATCGACAGAAAGCTCCGCTTCTCAGCTTTCAGAATCCATTGAAATTATGTCGATAGTGCACATAGTTGAAAAAGGTGATAATTTGAAATGCAAGGTTATCTCGTATCTGTGCCAACAGCGAGAGGGAAGATTTTCAGAACTCCATCAGAATTGTTGCCATTTCCTTATCAATAGCTTGTCAAACAGCACAGCTATGCCGTCACTTGGATTCTCCAGTCACACATATCCACCATGACGCACCCGAGACATGAGATTAGGTTGGTGTTTCATTTTCAGCAGCAGTTGTTTGGAAGCAGCAGTAACAATAGGCTTAGCAAATGAAAGTAGATGGAACTACATTTTCCATTTTACAAACATAGCAGGTCTTTATGATAAAAATTGTCACAAAGTGGTGGGGGGCCTATGACCCTGTAGAGCTCTAGTTCTAGCAACGCCTCTGCATTTCAAAGACAGCCCGGCACTCTTACAAAAAACACAAATGGTCTTACAAAAAGAGCATGTCCAAAATTGTTTGCACTCTTTTTCAGCAGTCACTGGAAATCATAAATAAATCCAATGGTAATAAGCATTTTGATATTGTACTACTCCTCTCTTACAAGGATCGCAACATCTTCAAGGTTAGAAGATATCTCTGCAGTCCAAACAGGGTTTTACTACTGATAACCAAGACAGGATATGAATGATTTTGGAAATTTTAATAATTGGGAGGCAAAGGTTTGTCCGTTACTTTTGACGCATTGATATTTGATAATATGCAAGAAAATACATTTTATAACCTTATTAAAATTCTTTAAAGTATGAATTAACTATACAAATATCTTATTAAAGAAATTATTGCAGTACTGCTGCTTGATTTCAGTGCATTTGATTTTGCATATAAACTTTCTTTAGAACAGCACATGTCCTACTGCTTCTTGTTTGTGATGATGGCTGCAATGGCCAACATGAGTTCCATGTTTACATGATTTCTTTTCCAAACAATGTATTGAATTTTGTTCAAATTATTGTGACCAAGCGTATTATGGCTTGTTCTTTCTCTCTTCCAGCTTACTACATTTTGTCACTTCTACCTTTTTTGTAGTCTGTACAGACATGTGCCTTACAAAGTTGCCCCAGTATTCCTGCCAGTTTCATAGACTATCATTTTTCACTCTTTCAGACTTTTATATTTTACACTCTTCAGGATGGCATGGGCTCCTTCACCACCCTGGCTACGTTTTCAAAGCTGGCAACCCTAAACTGCCCTCTAAAGAGCATAATTTCTGTCACCTGACCAATTACTCTTGGATGATTTGACAATAAGTGGGTGGTTTCAACCCACCGTCGTGTCTGCACAGGAGCTGAAGGACTGCTCTGACCAGCGGGCTGGAGTCTTCATCAGGATCTTCAACCAGTCCTTGTTGCAGTCCATGGTCCCACCCTGCCTGAAATCCTCCACCATAAACCCACTACCCAAGAAACCCCACATCAACGGTCCCAGTAACTACTGGGTAGTTGCACTCATGACTGCACTCCCACCTACAACAGTAACACCATCATCAAATTTGCACCACAAGACATCACAGTGGTGGGACTCATCTCTGGTGGAGATGAGACTGACTGTGTGGTGAAGGGACAACAATCTCCTGCTTAACACCTCCAAAACCAAGGAGGTCACCATTGAATTTAGGAGGAAAAGAGATGTATTTTGGCCACTGACCATCTGCAGATTGTGTGGAGAGGGTGACAGACTTACGTTTCCTGGGAGTCCTCATAGAGGAGGACCTGAACTGGAGCAGGAACACCTCTGAGCTGCTGAAAAAGGCCCAGCAGAGACTGCGCTACCTGAGGGTACCCAGGAAGAACAACATCTTATAGAGACTGATGGTGTCCTTCTATCGTTGCTTCATTAAATAAATTAAATAAATAAAAACAAGGACAAACAGATTCAAAAACTGTTTTTATCCAACCGCAGTCACCACACTCAATACTGAAAATCTGATGATGTGTTAACTTTTGAGTGATGGGTTTTGGCTTGTTTTATACCTGTTGTTTTTTTTAACTGCTTTCATTGTATATTTCTGGACTGGACAGATTGGGTGGCACTTTTAATCCTGTTGTATTTATTACAATGACAATACAAATATTCTATTCTATTCTATTCTATTCTATTCTATTCTATTCTATTCTATTCTATTCTATTCTATTCTTGCTCTGCTATTAAATTACCTCTCTACCAAAATGTTCTTTGCTGTTGCGTTTTTGTTTGTATGTTCTTTTGCTTTTGAGGTTTTGTATGAGGTTTAGGGCTGTTTGTAGCTCTCAGGCAGAACAAAGGCCAGGGCTTGAGTTACAAGTGTGCTGTCGTTGACTTTGTAAATGGCCTGGGTGTCACGCATCCCTAATACTGTATATTCTGCTCCAGAATAAAAGGACAATGTGTCTAAATTTATTCACAAGAAATGCAAACACTTTTTACAATTAAAGATGAGTTTATTTACGGTAAAAAAAAACAAAAAAAAAAAAACCTCCTAAGTGGACAGAAAATGTCACTAAGTGGGTATTTGTGTGATATCCCAACACATATAATTACATGAATCTTTATGTGATAGAATCTAGATGACCTATACAGTGTTTTACATCCACTAGAACAGTGGGTTCATTTGCCCTTCACTTCACTTCATTGTTGTTAGATCTTTGCATTTGTAGAACCTAGATTCACTGAGCTCGAGCATCAGTTTTTCACATTATCTGTGATATCTAAATCAAGCTTTTGTAAATATATCCCTTTTATTTTCATAGTAGAAACGCAAGAGGTGAAAATCCACTTCACCTAATTACTTTGGTTAATGCCATTCTATAGCTATTTGTAATATATTGCTAAATGTGTACACTTTCATTGCACTGAATTAAAACATCAACCTGCACACACAATCGCAGTTTAACTTGTTTATACTTTACAATCATGCTATGCCATTGCCACTTTTTATAGAGGACAGTTAAATTACTACTAAATCACTAAGCACCGTGCTGCCCTAAATTTAATTGTTGTTTGGTAAATAAATCTTGCTTTATGCCATGTGTCTCAACATCAAATCAACACCTGTATGGTTTTTTAAGTACTGTTGTCCTGGCAACCGCCAAACCCAGACTGGTCCATCAGATTACCAGATGCAGTGGGGCAATTCATCACTCCAGAGAACACGTCTCCACTGCTCCAGAGTCTAGTGGCGGCATGTTTTACACCACTGCATCCAACGCTTTGCATTGCACTTGGTGATGTTTGTCTTGGATGCAGCTGCTCGGTCATGGAAACCCATCCATGAAGCTCTCCGTACACTGTTCTTGAGCTAATCTGAAGGCCACATGAAGTTTGGAGGTCTGTAGTGATTGACCCCACTCCGTCAGTTTACGTGACCTACCACTTCGTGGCTGAGTTGCTCTCGTTCCTAGACATGTCTATGTTCTTATAATTCAGCTGACAGTTGACTGTGGAATATTTACGAGCCAGGAAATTTCATGACTGGATCCATTGCACAGGTGGCATCCTATCACAGTTCCACGCTGGAATTCACTGAGCTCCCATTCTTTCACAAATAGTTGTAAAAACAGTCTGTACCAATTCACATAAACAAAACTGATATTTACCGGCTGGGTTCCAGCGATATTGGAAGTCGTGTCTGGATGGATATATATACACTACATTGCCAAAAGTATTCGCTCACCCATCCAAAACATCAGAATCAGGTGTTCCGGTCACTTCGATGGCCACAGGTGTATAAAATCAAGCACCTCAGAATGCAGACTGCTGGACTAATTTTCTATTTTTTCTTATAATCTGTCTTCATATAATAATATATGAAACTTTAAAATTAAAAAAACCGAATGTAAAATTTTCTTTACTTAAATATTTGTCATAAAAAGCAGGTCTCCCACTAATCAACATTTTGCATTGTACATCCAAAATGCATATCATACGTGTATAAATAAAGAAATAGCTGTTTAGCAAACCTTATTAAACAATAAACTGTAAATAATACATGATATGCAATAAACAATAGATATACAAATGTAAAAACAATTCTGATTAATCATCTGTGTCAACAGAAACTACATTAAGTATCTAGAGATGCAACAGTAGGTTTACTACAGCCATATAAACTAAAAAGGATGCTGCTTCAATCTGCAACAAACTTTACAAGCTTGTGTTCATGCAGCAAAGTGAAAGTTTAATTTCACTTAGGATTGGGCGGTATATTATTTATATCTTTTCAAATGCATGTTCCTTACAAATGTGGCACCATTTAAAAGGAAATGAAACAGACTTTGCCATGGTTAATGATTTATTGCCAAGAAACATTGTTTTAACAAAGAAATAATATTCCAAACACTCAAATTTCCTTAGTTTATATATGCAGAACAATTTCTGGGTCACATAAACCCATCCAGTTCAATATTAAAATCAAATTTGGTCCTGTGGCCTTTTAGTCCATTTATTAATTTTAATATGAGTAAAATTGACAGTATGAAAAGTAAGACGTTTTTCATTTTTTTGTTCCGTTTTGTTCTTGTTTTTTGTTTTGAAAAAACAGTGGCCCTTTTTCGTTCCCTATTTTGCCATGTCTTTTTGACATGACGTGGAACACAACGTTTCTGCAAAAGTAGAAGAAAAACGAGATGTCTTTAAATAAGTATTCAGCGTTTATTAAAGACACGAAGTTAAGTGGGAATGACCTGTGAAGTGCCATGTCCAGGACATTGTTATTGGGGTGGCCATGGCATACCAAACCTTAATGAACTGGCGGTGACTAAAATACATAATACAGATCCAGCTTCCTCATCTGCCTCTAAAGTACAATTGTACTGAACATTTAGTTACATCGCCATCTACGACTCCGGAGAATGTACTTCACAGTTTAAAATGCTTAAATGATAAAACCGTGGACCCGACCTGACAAAGACGCTTTATTACTAACAACTCAGTCGTAATAACTAATATCAGTCATAACAAATAAAAGGCCTTAATAACACATTGTATTCATGATGTCGTTAACACACAAACAGAGTTAAATCAGGGTGACATCCACAATTGACACACACCAAAATAGGAAATTATATATATATATATATATATATATATATACACACCCCGTTTCATTTATTTTGTCATGACAACTGTTTTCTTCCAAGTTATATTTAGTATAACTCATCATTACATGTTCCACGTTCATCGCAACATCACATTTATCTTTTTCACATTTCCCCATTTAATAGAGGTTTGAGCTTATAAGAAGTTTTATTCACTTCTACCTGATCTATTCACTGTAACTCTAAAATAATAGCATCTATTTTTGCAGTAAATACAGAGAATCTTTCACTAACTGTTCTGCAAATGGTTATATCAGACTTGAGTAAACTGTTTCTTTAGATCCATCTGTAAAAGTTTGAATATAAAAAATATTTGAAAAAAAAAGACTTACTTTATAACAATTGTAATTTAGAATTTCTAATTTTCTTGTACTATATAGCCACAGTGCATTAAAGGAAGATCATCCTTAAGCTGAGATGCTATTATGAAAATATATAACTAAAACTGTCACAAAACACATATTCATAGGTCAGGAATATTACGTGAGGATCTGTCAAGCTCATTTTTCTCAGAAAACCCAGATATATTAATCCTACTTTTATGCAATAGGCCTCTGATGAGCAGAGTCTCCAGGTGGTTTGGGTTTTAGTTCTTTGACATGTCTCCTTGCATGGTTTCCCCCTCCAGCTTTTTTCACTTTCCTCTCATGGCTTGTATCTGAGCATGGGCTTTTCTGCCACCTGCTGGTCGTCTGTACCTACTGCATCTTCGTTGGTCTCCCACATTATTGGCACACCTCAGCCTCTCTGTCTTAGTTGCTGTTTATCTAAATAGTGTCATCAACTTGAATGGTGACATCAACCTTAAGTCGTTACCGCCATAAAATCCAGAGTCCCAAAAAAGATCAGATCTAGGGCCTCTACCATTTAGCCTATATGTAATCCAAAACCATGACTTTCTCTATTACAGCTATATAGATTTCCCAAACGACATCAAGTGTGGTGTGTGAGTGTTCAATTAAAAGAAAATATGAATGAGACTCAGTAGATCAAAATCCACTTGTTAGATGTACAAAGGTCAACACCTAGTAGTATGTGACAATGAGCCAAGTTTCCGAGGTAACCAGTCGATGCGTTGAGCATCTTTGTCACACTGCAGGTTCTGCACCTTTCGTGAGCAGTCGACACTATGTCAGCTAAAGGTCTTAATGCACTTTCTTCATCAAATTTTGCTCTTAAAGAAGTATTTTCTTTTTCTTTAGCACCACTTTCCCTCTTCCCTTTTATAATTATTATATTTATTATACTTTTATTATGATAAAAGACTCTTGTCTTTTAGACAAGTTTTCAATTATGATTCAAGAACTTTCCAAACATGCTTGATTAGATGGCTGAGATGAAAACATCATGTCAGCTTTCTTTCAGATATTTTAAAATTTTAATGACAGCAGGACTTGACAGGATTCAGTTGAGGTTTAGAAATAATAAATATGATTATTTTTTAGTGGATCTGAAATACTTTTTTTTTTACATAAAAGAGTTGATTTTATTGTACTGACCCTTGAGGGTTAATGGTTCTATTTTTGTGCATTTCTGGTTTATCTGCTCCTTGTTCTGACACTGCAAACATTCGTCGTCTTCATCTGTGCCTGCATGGGGAAGCGGTGAATCCAGGCTTGGTTACACGCTTCTTGACGTGCCTATGTCCGCTCATCCTGGCTTAGCTTTTGTGCATCAGAACCACCGGATCTTTACGTGCCTGACGTGTAGAACTACTAAGCTCCGCTTACATGAACTCAACTGGCCATGTTAAGCCGTTTTCTCAGACAACCCTAATTTTCATAATTCTACTTTTGTGCAACAGCCTTTAGGGACTCAGTTATCAAGGTCATAACTTCAAAGCCAACTAAACTATTATTGCGTGTGCAGTCTTTTCCCTCTCGGGTCGGGGGAATAAGCAAACTAATGCGGCTTTTCCAGTAGTACCTACTCAGGGTTCCAGCAAAGCTGAGTTGGGTCTGTACAGACTTCTTTTCAGGCTCTTTATGAGGCTAATGAAGTCCATGAGTGTGTGAGTGCAAATAACCAAAACCAGACACAAAGGTATCAGTGTATCAAAGAAGGAATGTATTAAATATAACAGTTCACAAAGGCTTAAACATAGACAGATACTTCAGGCCAGTCAAAGCCCTTCTTGAGGTTGTTTGCCAAGCCAAAAAATATTATTAAAAAAAAAAACTAGAGACTTCCGGTTGTGACATGTAGGGAGAGGACGCACATGCAGAGGCTCCCGGCTCACTTTTCTCTTAAACTTCCCATAAGCTACATTATTGCTTAAATTTGGATAGAATTTATTCAGACGTTGCTACATTAGCTTTCTTTGGTCAAAATGAGCAACTCTAAATCTTCCAAATCGACCACCAGCGTGCAGACCCCGGCCACGCGTGCAGCCGCTAAGCTAGCATCTTTCACTGCTAGCAGCTCTCCCAGCGCAGAGGGGACCCCCGGGACCCCCGGGACCCCGGCCCCGTCTGGTGCTGCTGCGGCGGGGGTTATGGACCAACTAGCGGCGGAGTTCGCCAAGCAGAGAACCTCGCTGAAGGAGGACATCTCTTCTCTCATACAAGTCGCCATTAAACCAATACAAGCTTCACTGGACTCGCTACAAACGACACTCAACTCCTTCCAGAGCCGCCTTACCTCCGTGGAGGGGGTGGCGGGGGACAACTTCCAGCGGCTCACGGTCGCGGAGTCCGCCATCAGAACGCTCCAGAGCCAAAACCAGGTGCTTTTGGACCGATGTGATGATTTGGAGAACCGCTCACGGAGATCCAATCTCCGTATCCTGAACATCCCGGAGGGTAGCGAGGACGGCAAAGATCCCGTAAAGTTTATGTCGGACGTGCTGATGCAGCTGATGGGACCCGATGTTTTCCCGACACCGCCTGAACTTGAGAGAGCCCACCGAACCCCGACTTTCAACTCCGGCCGGAGATCGTCTCCTCGGACCTTCCTGGTCTGTTTTTCTAGATTCCAGCAGAAGGAGGCTGCGCTGCGCTGGGCCCGGAGCCACGAGCTCAAGTACCAGGGTGCCACCGTGAGGGTCTACCAGGACGTCAGCGCCGCGCTCGCTAAGAAGCGAGCCGCGTTCAACGACGTCAAGCGGGCTCTGTACCAGAGGAACGTCCGATTCCACCTGCTCTACCCGGCCCGACTGCGAGTCATGTGCGGGAACAACGTCTTCACCTTCGACTCAGCCGACGAAGCGCAGAAGTTTTACGACCAGAGGTTCGGTGAAAAGTAGATCTTCTTATTTGACTTTTTATCATTATTATTTTTTAAATGTCTTTGTCTAAACATTTGGAAGATGGCTGGTTACCCGAACTCCAAATCGTACAAGCTCATGTTTGCATTTCTGAGGTGTGTGTATTTCATACTATTTATGTTAGACTAAATACCATAATCCGACTTAACCACCTGCCTTTGATGCATAGGTATCTGTAGGTTCGTGTATGTTCGGCTGTGCTTGTTCTTCTCTCTGCCCTCCACCCCCCGTTTTTGTTTTGTTCCTTCTCTCCCTTTTTTTTTTTTTTTTTTTAAACTTACTGTTTGGGTTTTGATGCTGAGACAAGTGGATGAATAGTTTGGTAAAAGAGCTGTTGGGGGGTGGGGTGTATTTATTTTATTTTTTAAAATCTTTCTATTTATTTATTTATTTATTTATTTTATTTATTTATTTTTTTTTTTTTTTTTTACAATGAGCCGGGAGCCCTATGTGTAAATATAAGGAAATGTGTAACCAGAAGTTCGTAGGAAAAATAGTGTTTAGCCTGCAGCTTGCCTCAAGGAGAGGGACAGGTATAGGCTTAGTTCTTAGTTTGGGTTTAGACGGGGTTGAGTTTAGGGATGGGGAATGGGACACCACCACGTCTTTGCAGCATAGACTGCGTTTTTGTCTTAGTAAAGTAATTGACAAGTTGTACCCCTTGGCTGTCACTACTGGGTCATTTCCTCCCTTTATTTTTACATGATGAAGGGTGCTGATACAGGCGGAGCAGATGTACGGCTTATTACTTGGAATGTAAAAGGCTTAAATGGACCTGTCAAAAGAGCTAGGATATTTAATCACCTTAAACAGCTAAAATGTGATATTGCTTTTCTCCAGGAAACTCACTTGATGGTTAAGGACCAAGTCAGACTTAAAAAAAGTTGGGTTGGTAATATATTCCACTCTAATCTTAATTCCAAAACCTGCGGAACAGCCATACTGATCCATAAGAAAATCCCGTTTACTATGACTACTATCATCTCAGACCCTCAAGGGCGATTTGTGATGGTATCTGGGCTCCTCTATCATAAACCTGTGGTTTTGGTAAATATCTACGCCCCAAATTGGGATGATGATAAATTTATAGGTAAGATGATATCATTAATTCCCGATTTGGACTCTCACCAATTAATTTTTGGTGGAGACTTGAACTGTGTAATAAACCCAACACTTGATCGTTCCAATCCTAAACTTACAAACCTTTCTAAGAAGGCCAGACTTCTATCACATTTTATGGGCGAGATAGGAAGTGTCGATCCTTGGCGTTTTTTGTTCCCACAAAGTAAGTCATTTTCCTTTTTTTCTTCTGTACATCAATCTTATAGCAGAATAGACTATTTTTACATTGACCAAAATTTTCTCTCATTTGTTTCAAAAGTTGAATACTTGCCTATAATTGAATCTGACCACGCCCCTGTTCTACTGGATCTCGTGTTCCCTTACTATAGATTGGAATGCCCCCCCTGGAAATTTGACAGAAATCTCTTGGCGGATGAGAGTTTTTGCAAAATTATATCCCAAAGTATAGATGACTTCATAAGAACTAACAAAAAAGATGACACCTCTCCTTCTATCCTGTGGGAAGCACTAAAGGCTGTCATTAGGGGTGAGATTATCTCATATTCAGCTAAAATAAATAAAATGAAAAGAACCACACAAGACGAGCTTGTTAAATCAATATCCAAAGTGGATGCTCAGTACTCTGCTTCTCCTTCCCCTGAGCTCTATAAAAAGAGGCTGGACCTCCAAACAAAATACAATCTGATGTCAACTGAGAAGACAGAACGCCTCTTGTTGAGATCACGAGGATACGTTTATGAACATGGTGACAAAGCTGGACGTTTTTTAGCGCACCAGCTTAAGTGTCGCTCAGCTGCTCAACTAATCCCCCAAATAACAAAAACGATGGCACACTGACTATTGATCCAGTAGAAATCAATGAAACTTTTACCTCCTTTTATTCCAAGCTTTATAAATCAGAAACAAAAGAAGACTGCTCGGATATGGACACCTTTTTTAATAACTTGCATCCCCCGTTAGTTACAGAAAGGCACAGGACTAATACTGAACTTCCACTGGACCGTAAAGAGATCACCAATGCAATAAACTCAATGCAAAATGGCAAGGCACCTGGCCCAGATGGATACCCCATTGAGTTCTTTAAAAAGTTCTCGAACAAGCTATCAACAATATTGCTTGATATGTTTAATGACTCCTTATCCCGGGGCTCCCTCCCCCAGACATTAACTGAAGCATCAATTACCCTCCTGCTTAAACCAGGCAAAAATGCTAAAAACTGCTGTTCGTATCGACCCATTTCTCTCCTCAACTGTGATGTGAAGATTTTGGCCAAAGCCCTTGCTCTTCGTCTAGAAACCACAATACATGATGTGATCTCTGCCGACCAAACTGGTTTCATTCCAGGGCGTCACTCATTCACACATATACGCAGACTTTTGAGTGTAATTTACTCTCCTGCCTCCAGCGCAGTGCCAGAAGTGGTTATTGCACTTGACGCGGAGAAAGCATTTGACAGGGTGGAATGGAAATATCTTTTTGCATGTTTAAAGAAATTTGGTTATGGTCCCAATTTCATATCCTGGATTGAGCTTTTGTATAAATCACCCAAAGCCTCTGTAATTAGTAACAATAAGCGGTCGCAATACTTCCAGCTGTCACGGGGCACTCGCCAGGGCTGTCCTCTTAGCCCACTACTATTTGCTCTGGCTATAGAGCCCTTATCCATTACACTTAAAACTCTACCACCAATTAGCGGAATCCACAGGGGGGGTAGGGAGCAAAGAGTCTCTTTGTATGCAGATGATCTACTGTTATATATATCAGACCCTGTCCAGAGCACCCCCCATATACTTCATGTCCTGAGGAAATTTGGGGCCTTTTCTGGATATAAATTAAATATTAGCAAAAGTGAATGTTACCCTATTAACGATCTGGCTCTCCAAATACAGGCTGGTGTCTTGCCATTCCAAATATCTACAGATGGCTTTAAGTACTTGGGTATCAATATTACAAGAGATATGCAGCATCTATATCAAAAAAATTTCTGCCCATTATTTGAAAATACTAAATTAGACCTAACGAAATGGAGAACCCTTCATCTATCCTTGGCAGGGAAGGTTAGTTGTATTAAAATGACTGTACTTCCTAAATTTCTTTACCTTTTTCAGTGTATCCCACTCTATCTTCCTAAATTGTTTTTCAAAACTCTCGATGAGGTCTTTCTCTCATTCATATGGGATGGTAGGAACCTAGAATACGGCTTGAATTGTTGCAGAGACCTAAAAATCAAGGTGGCTTAGCCTTTCCCAATTTCTGCCACTACTATTGGGCATCAAACATAAAAGTATCATACATTGGCTCCATACTCCCGATTTGGAATGGTGCCTTCTGGAAGCTGCATCGTGTTCCTCAACTTCTCTCCGAGCCCTGGTCACGTCTGACCCGCACTTCTCAGTCCTAAAATATACTAATACCCAGTGGTCATAAACACCTTAAAAATATGGTCTCAGTTTAGACGAAGCTTCAACTGTGGGAATCTCCTTCAACTAAGGCCCTATACACAATAATCACCTTTTCCCCCCAGCAAAGCTGGACTCTGGTTTCAATCTCTGGAAAAGCAAGGCATTAACTATTTTAAAGATATGTACATAAACTCTGTCTTTGCGACCTTTGATGACCCTGTCGCATAAGTTTAATCTTCCCCGGTCTAGTCTATTCCGCTACTTCCAAATTCGTCACTTTCTTCAGACTCAAGACTCAGAATTTCCAAATATGCCATCACTCTCAGGTATAGAAACACTTTTAGAAACCCCAGTACATTTTAGAAGATTCATCTCAAGAATATATGGTCCACATAATTTCTTTAAAAAATGTTGTGTCTTGCAAAGATCAGAGCAGACTGGGCGGACGAGTTGGGGGAGGAACTGGTGTTGGAGGATGTCATCTGGAATGATGCTTTACTAAAAGTAAATAACAGCACCTCCTGTGCAAAATTGGGCATAATCCAATTAAAAATTGTATATCGTGTCCACTACTCCAAAGCCAGATTAGCAAAAATCTACCCTAACATAGATGCCAACTGTGATAGGTGCCATCACACTCCGGCTAACTTAACACACATGTTTTGGCTGTGTCCAGCTCTGTCATCATACTGGTCTGTCATTTTTGAAACACTATCAAAGGCTCTCAAAATTGATCTTCAACCCAATGCAGCCATGGCTTTATTCGGCACTACAGACAGAAGACATTCTACACTGAGGAAACAACATAAACATATCATTGCTTTCACACTCTACTAGCACGTAGGAGGATCTTATTACACTGGAAGTCTAATAAGCCACCCAAAGTGTCTCTTTGGTTAATGAGTTATTGCAGTTTATGCAACTAGAAAAAATTAAATATGCTCTTAAGGGGTCCAGAAGCAAATTTTTGTCTGTGTGGGGCCCGGTATTGGCATACGTTGATGAACTCAACACTTTACCTGGGAAATAGCATTCAGCAGCTTCTGTTATTTTTGTTATTCAGGTTATACATGTTAAGGTCACACAGCCGTAGTGGTACATACTTGCTCATTTCAACTGACAAAATAATTCATTTCATACTTTCTGTGGGATGTCCCGTATGTTCTTAGGGGTGGGAGGGTCATGTTGGGGAGGGGGGAAAAAAATACAAAAAACTGGAGCATTGTTTGAATAATCTTTTAGCATTAGCCTCTGTTCTTGTACATGTTCTGTTTGTTCTTGTACATGCCCTTCTTGTACATGTTTTGTGCTCAATAAATATAAATTAAAAAAAAAAAAAAAAAAAAAAAAACTACCTGAAATCAAATTTTTTTTAAATACATCATGTGGCATTAACCCTTTAACCCAGTGTGCCTAAACTAAGTTAACTTCATATGCACATGTGTAAAGAGTTATGTCTTACTACACATTAATTAACCTTACAATACTTCAGATAAAATAACACTGCTTGAATATCTGACAAAACAAAGGAAAATGTTTTGATGCTGACAAAACAAAATACGTGACTGCATGTAAAATTAGGTGATTAGGCTGATCGGCCACAGGTAAGCAGCTAAGGAGGGGGTGGTTGTACTCTCTGGATAACTTGAATAAAGGTTGATACATACAAGAACAGAGAAATTTGTTGTCGCTCCCAGAGCTGCCAGAAATAAATGACGCATCCCCTGTTTGGGAGTTCTTGCAGCTCGCTCCCGACACATCATCTGAGCAGAGTTTTTTCTTGCACGGTGTCTGAGAACTGCTGTGTGATTGGCCAGAAATGTCAAATTCAAATTCAAAATGAATCCCTGAAGGGAAATTAATTAAAGTGGATGTAGTTGATGCTAAGAAACAAAACATCATCCCAGCTTTGCCATGAAAGTTGGTATCACAATCTCCTTGGCAACTGAGAATAAGAACAAATCTTCAAACAACAGACAACAAATCTTCCTCCTCGAACAACTCAAACTGAACAGCCACCTGTGCTGTCGCTGTATTGTTGTTTCTGTCGCTGCAGAGTAGGGACGCCAATTCCGCTTATTAAAAGCAATTTCATGGGTTTTTGGGCTTGTTTTGGGCCTGAGCATACCTGCTGGTTCTCCTCTGCCCTGTGTCGCGTACACAAATCACCGGAGCACATGACGGCTTATTCCGTTGAGACATTTAAATCTCACACACTGCCGCTGCCGTCCAATCTATACACACCGCACATCCTCCCTCTTAAATAAAACTACTTTCTCTGAACAACTGATATGTGACATTATGTCAAAGTGGGTGAAATATTAATTTTACACACTCCTGCTTGGAGAACATTTTTTTTATTTTTGTTTGTTTCTACATTTTTTTAGGTTTAATTTGGCTGGACATTACAAATACATACACTCTAATGAAAGGTGAATGTTTTCGTCTCTCCCGTGATGTTTTTGTGTATGTAGGTTAATAAATCGTTTTTTTAGGACAGCCCCAACTTTTCATCAGGGGACAGCTAGGTTTGGCTCCAGCACACGACCGTGACCCGGCAGAGGATTGAAGCAGGTTAAAAAATAAATAAATAAATAAATAAATAAAAAGATGGATGGATGAACTGCCGGCAGCTGCACAGTTCTATCCAGTAGAATTCTGTTGATGTCTTTTGAGGGACGATGACGTCGTGAATGTTTTCCCACATTCTTCACACCAAAAAGGTTATTACCAGTGTGGCTATGCTGTGTGTTTCTTTAAATTACTAGATGATGCAAAAGTTGCTCCACACTGATCACAGCCATAAGGCTTCTCCCCAGTATGAACACGTTGATGTAACCTGAGATGACCTGCTTGGGTAAAAGCTGCCCAGCACTGATCACAGCTGTACGGCTTCTCCCCAGTGTGAACACGTTTGTGCTTTTTCAGATCACTTGATCCAACAAAACTCACCCCCCACACTGATCACACCTGTGCCGTTTGTCTGAAGTATGAATACGTTGGTGTAACTTTAGATGAGCGGCTTGGAAAAAGCTTGTCCCACACTGAACGCAGGGTATAGGGCTTCTCTCCAGTGTGATTACGTTGATGTAACCTCAGATGACCTGCTTGGCTGAAAGCCGCTTCGCACTGATCACAGTTGTAAGGTTTCTCTCCCGTGTGAACCCTCTCGTGTGTCTTAAGATGTGACGAAAAACCAAACACTTTTCCACAGAACCGACAGCAATAACGTTTGGGTCTGTCTTGGCCTTGATTTTTCTGTAAGACAGAGAGGAAGAATTAGTTCCTGTGGCTCGATAAATGAGTTCAAGTGTTTCCACAGCTTTTCCAATGACCTGATACAATCACTGACGTATGTCATTGAAGTCCACAAAATAATAATAAAATTGACAACACTTCTTAAAGAAATAATGGTATTTGTGTTTCTTCTAATGACATCAGTCAATATAAAACTTTTAAAGTTTTGCAAAACATATATATTTTTTGTCTGTTTCAGGTGGTTGATGCCACACTTGTCTGATGTACCTGTGACCAGACATCTGTGTCTCTGTGAAGTCATCAGGGCAGAACTCCACCATGAATGATACAGAGAGCAGAGAACACTGAAAACCCGTAACCAAAAAAAGTAATTCCTCTCCGGGTAGATTTTTCAGGGCTGGGCCATTTGCGGGTTGTCTTCATTACCAGGAATGGCCCTGTAAAAATGGCATTTAGGAAGCCTTTATGTGGCGAATACATCCCCGTAGGAGGAGAGGTACTCAGGTTGGCCAACAGGAACCTTCTGGCAGGGGGTCTTTACTGATTGGGGTTTCTAAATTACGTTCAGCACACTCATGTAAACATAAATCACGTGAAACACAACTCATTTGACCATTTCGACCAGAGACACGTAATTTGACAAAGGTGAACATTACAAGAAAAATCAATAGATGGACCGACGAGTCGGTTTAGTTTCTTGTATTACGTCAAGTACGGTCCGGTGGGGAGTTTCTTGTAATCTTAATTGCTACATCCGCAGTGTAAGTGAAAAAATAAATACATTTTTTCAGTCAAAGGTTCTTGTGTAGTGGTACAGTGTCATGGAGACACGCCGGATGAAGGGGACAGCCGGCCCTGTTAGAGGTTCCTCTCAGGGCCGGCTGTCCCCTTCATCCGGCCCTGTTAGAGGTTCCTCTCAGGGCGGGCTGTCCCCTTCAGCCGGCCCTGAGAGGAACCTCTAACAGGGCCGGCTGTTAGAGGTTCCTGTCAGGATTTACCTTTGAACTCCTGCTAGTGAAAACATGCCTATAGAGACGGCTTCTTCATTACGCCTCCACTCTACACATGTGCATTCACAGTCACACTCTTTACACAAAAAAAAAACGTCTCTAGAAATAAGCCTACTATTCCTAAAATGTAGTCAAAAAGTTCCTTGAAACGAGCAGCAAGGCCCTCAGCTCTACTGAAACTGTGGCCAGAAGCACAGACATGAGAATGTGTCAGCAGTAATTAAAGATACCTTTATCGGAGTACATCCCACTTCCTCTTTGATAACTTCACCATCTTCTTGGGACACCTGTTTGAAATGTGTAAATGAAAAGGTTCAGGAATATATGTCTTCTTAAAGATATTTTTAAACGCGTCTTTGCTGGGCTTATGCATTTATTTATATGAGCAGATGTGTCAGTTTTGGTTTTTTTTTTGGTCCAGTGGGAGCGCCCGTGGAGCTGGTCTTTAGTGCGGCGTTCCTGTGAACGTCTAAAAATACAGTTTTTTTTATGTCTTTACCAGCAATTTTTATATAATATTTTAAGTAGTCTAAACAATGTATAGAAATGCATGAAATCTATTTAAAACAACAAACCTGTACAGCTTGATCGCAGGTGTTGCCACCAGGAGCGCCACAACCAGCTTCTCGGTTTCGAGGGCCATTACTTTGCTATATAGGACCAGGTTGGTTTGCATAACTCTAGTTCCTTATTTATAGAAATCATAATTTGTAAACCTGCTTTGTATTTACCGAGGTTATCTTTGCTTGATATCAAAAATGGTTGTAAATGCATCTTAAACATGTAATTGTGACAAAAAAAAAGCAAAACAATAAATCTGTAACAGCACAAATACTTTTTCACTGCATCTGCATCATAAGTTATTAATTTAAAAGGACTTGTTTTAGCTCCCAGTAAAATGTAATTGCAAGTAATGTATTGTTATATATCGAAACTGATCATATAAGCAACAATAAATCAATCTGAAAATTAAATATTATGACAATACTGCAGAGCTACAATGACGTGGCCGTGCACCTCCACTGACATAGTGGGCAGGGAGGCAAACCGTTCAGTTCTCTAGACGTGCACAGCGAGTAGAGACAAACGCCAAAATACTGTCAGCTGTAAATGCAGCGAAATGCGGTTTTACAAAGTATCAACACAGGGGAGCTGGGGAAATGTATGGATATGAGGAAACGACGAAGGGGCAAAAGTAGAGAACTCAGTAGTAATTAAAGGCACCTTGAGCGGAATACAATCCGTCTCGTCTTTGATTACATGATCATCTGCTTGGGACAGATGATCATGTATGTATAAATGCTGAAACTAAGAAAAAAAAGTTAGTAAAAAGTTGATCAACCCCTACACTGCTGTGCTTATACATTTATCTACATCAGAGGACATGCCAGCACAGCGAACGCTTTTAGAAACAGCACCATCCTTTTTTGTTTTTTAAACGTTTGTTCGGTATGAGCGTATGTGGGCCTCTCATGAAAATCTTTAAAAATGTCCTGGAACAGTTTTAGATTTGATTATTTACCAGGACCTTTTAAAGAATATGACAACATTTGCATACGCAAATTTTGAAACAAATTTGTATAAGCAAATTCTCAAAGGATTATTAAATATATGGACTTTAACATATGTACTAAAAATAAAGCCATCTAGCCATGTGATCAAAAGTATAGACTTTTAATTTAAGAGATTTCACAGAAATATGACCCTTATTATTTAGGAATTAGAGCTATCTTAATAAACTACCTCAATTTTTTGGGGACTGGAAATATTTGTACAAAG